>PVLD010005727.1:17461-108668 GCA_004027595.1 Dinomys branickii
ACCCAAGTGTCCATCCACAGAAGACTGGATTAAAAAATTGTGGCATTTTTATATAATGGAATATTATTCAGCTATAAAGAAAGACAGTTTTGGGAACTTTGTAGGCAAGTGGTCAAAACTGGAGTCCATACTCATAAGTGAAATAAATCAGCAATACATGTGCAGGCAACGCATTGTATCACTGGTGTAAGAACCCGAGTGTGGGAATATAAACTAAGAGACATGAAGGAAATCTGTTCAAAAACAAAGAACAGATGGGATGAGGGAAAGGAGAGAAGAAAGAGACAGAAATGTATGTATGTATATATGAATATACATATATGCAGGAGGGCTAACATGGTTCTACTATTGTATTATATCACTTAATGCTAAGGAATAATTGATGACAGGTTATTTGATCAATATTGTATGTCTGTATGTATTATCCTGAACACACACTTCGAAGATATCAATATGCAAAGTAGCAACTATTGGTGGTTTGTTGTTGTTGTTGTTGTTGTTGTTTGCCTGTTTTGTTTTCTGTCTTTGGATGTTTGGTTTTTGTGTTTTTATGTTGTTGAGAGGATTAATGGCCTGACTAATTTTGCATGTCTGTATATGGGTTCATATATTTACACTTCGAAGATATCAATGGATAAAGCAATAACCACCGTTGAGACCATGTCACCTTGTCTATAGATCAGTTGTGATTGTACTATTTTTTATGCTAATTGGTGTCTGTTTGTTAATATGTTTTTGTACTTTTATTTAAAAAAAAACAAAACAAAACAAAAAAAACTTTTCGGTTTTGCAGTGCCAGCCATGAGAACTATGGCCTTGTACATGTTCAACAAGCTCTACCACTGAGCCACAGCCCCCACCAGGTCCTGTCCTCTATAGTAACAAATTAAGTTTATTTGTGCTCAGCCCAGTGTAGAAATGATACTCATTTTGCACCTACAACTTACTTTTCCATTCTCCTGTTCATGACCAGTTGGGTTTCCCATTTTTAGTTATTTATGAATAAAGCATCTGTGCCTACTTATATACTTGTACACATCTTTTGGTGGACATATTCACTCATTTCTCTTGGGTATCTTTCCTAGGAGTGGAATTTCTGGGTCATTAGGCAGGCATATCATTTTCTGTAATAGATACGGACAAACAGTTTTGAATGTGTGAGAATTCTAGTTGCTCTGTAATCTTGCTATCACTTAATACTGTCGATTTTAATTTTAGCCTTTTAAAGATGTATAGAAGTATCTGATATAATTTTACTTTGTATTTTCTGGATAAAGAATACTGATGAGCAGTCTTTCATGGGCTAGTTGGCTTTTTGGTTGTCTTCTTTGAAGTGGCTGTTTTACCTATCATTCTGGGAGAATTGTCTTTTCTTACAGATTTGTTTCTTACACATTCTGAATATAAATTCCAGGGGGCTGTAGCTTGCATTTTTACTCACTCCATGATGTCTTTTGATGAAAGTACTTATTATTTAAAAGTATAATTTTTCATTTTTTCTTTTATGTTGGAGATTCTTTTGTTCCTTAAAACCTTTGCCTGCCCGAGGTCACCTTCACAAGTTTTATCATCTCATCTTTTACACTCATATCTATGATCTTTTGGTATGCTACCCCCCAGCATTTCAACATAGCCCAAAAGAGATGGTTCTGTTTCCCTCCAGGATCTTGCCCACATCTATTGCTTTATTTCACTGTGGCCATTTCAACAAACTAGAAGAATGTAAGGAACTATTTGTGCAAATCACATTTTTTTTTAATCCTATTTCTGAAGTGTCCATTTTGCAACTTTGAGTATAAGTCCAATTATTTCCTAGGGCAATTCTGATTTACAAGCATGATTCCCATATGCAAAATTAAACCTGTTTAAAACTTAGGAGAAAATCAGAAGCTGAATCCTCCCTTCCAAAGCAAAAATTGTGCTAAAGTTAAACAGGCAACAACAGCTGTATTCAAGGATAGCCAGGCGTGGTGGCACACGCCTGTAATCCCAGCGTGTGGGAGGCTGAGGCAGGAGGATTGTTGTGAGTTTGAGATCAGCCTGGGCTGCTGCATAGCAAGACCCTGTCTCAAAGAGACCAAACAACAACTACTACTACTACTCTATTCAAGGGTATTGAAATAGAAGGGAGAGACCAGGACAAAATCTGAATTCGTCCCTGCTGAAGGAACAAGCAGCAGGACTTTTAATGGCTGAACAAGTGGAAAAGTCCTGTCGAGTGCTAGGTCATCTGTGTTTTTTGACTCCATTAAAAGGAAAAACAAATTTCTCATATCCTTATAATAGGAAGTGGTTTGCAACTTAGAGAAAGACACCTACCGAAGTGAGACTCCTCCTTTCCCACAAGAAATAGGGGAAAAGGGCTCTATTTTCTTTGCTGATTATATTTGAAAGAGGTATCTATGTGGTTCTGGATTGTAATTCCTGTATCATAAAGCTGGCAATAGGCTTTTATTATTTTATTTTATTTTGATTTCTTGAGATAGGGTCTCACGAAGTAGCCCAGGCTGGCCTCAAATTTGAGGTGATCCTCCTGCCTCAGTCGCCCAAGTGCTGGGATTAGCAAGAGGCCTTTACAAAGATTTACACACATCCAACAGGAGTAAAGAATGGGTTCAAAAGGACACATTTTCTAAAATAAATGCTCTGAGAAAAGGGAGGCCAGGAATTTACTTGGAAGAGGAAGAATACCTAAATTTTAGTCACTCCAGAGGAATGTTTAGGCCATCTGGGTTACCCTCTTTCTTCTCTAGCACATAGCGAAGATATTATTAATAACCTCAGGCTGGAGTCACTGACTGCCCCTTGCCTGCCTTGAGATTTTCAAGAGAGCCATCTTAGCAAATGTACCAGGGCCTGGAAGAGCTTTGGGGCAGATGGGATGCGAATATGGGGTTCTTGAGACTTAACATGGGCAAGTGCAGCTGCTAGTTGCTGCCAGATGCTGGATGTGAGCCGGACACCTGCTTCCTTTCAGGAAGGAGGCACTGAGGCTCTCCCTGGTTCATTAACTGCTCACGTTTGGGTGGAGGGAGACTGCGGCCCTCAGCTGGGATCTGGGCGCCTCCTCCGAAGGCTGACTGCAGACCTCACCTGGGCTTGTCACAAGAGCCACATCCAGGGGACTCTCAGGAGTAGAGCTGAGGCTTGGGACTTTGTCATTTTTCCTGTGTCAGCTGCATTCTGTCCCCGGCACCACTGTATTCAAAATCTGCTAGCTCTGTCACCTCCTCATTGTTGCACTTCTAGAAATTTTGTGATTTAAAGAGGTTGTGACTCCAGGAGTTTTGTCAGTCAGCGGGTTTAGAAAGGGTTTACGGAGGTGGGGAAGGGAAGCAGTGTGGGGAGGGGGCCAAGGAGGGGAAACAAAAGAACTAATTCTGGTACCTCAGGCTGGTCCTGCCTGGGTGAGATGACACTGGCCACGTTTCCTCCCACACTCCAGAGGAACCTGTTCTGGAAGATTTACTGTTTGTCCTTTGCACTATTTACTTACTCTAAACTGAGAATGTGGAGAGAGAGGAGAGGAGAGGAGAGGGAGGGAGGGGAGGGGAGGGATGGGGGAGGAAAGAAGAGAAAGGGCCATGGAAACCGAAACTTGAAACATTTTAACATTTTCCTGGGGTTCTTCCCAGTGATTGAAATAAAACTGTCTCACATGACTGTCATCAGAGTGACACTGAAGAGTCTTCTGGCTCCCAAAGGGTGGGGTGAGAGGGTGTGTTGGTAGCTTGGCCCTGTCACCTGGGTCTCGTAATCGCATGTATGTATTTATGTATGTATATATGCGTTTATTTTGTACTCAGAACATGATAGTACAAAGGAAACATGAACAATTTCTAAGCAGAAATAATAACAAATGAAAGCCCCAAACATTCTTCTCTCTGAGCGACAACTGGGTCCATATTATGCAAGTGTGAGGGAGGTTATATTTGGAGACCTAATCTTGGTGCTAGGAAGCTTGGGCTTCTACCATTGCTTTGCTGGACTCTACCTGTGTGACCTTAGAAAAGTTGCTGACCCTTTCGGAGCTCTTTCTAAAATGGGAATCACATGTAACTCTCACAAGGGTTAAAGGGATGAATTAGAAACTGTAACTGCTAGCCTGGCAGTGCCCAGGTACAGGGTCGCCAGACAAAACAAAGGACATTTAGTTACGTGCAAATCTCAAATAGCAGATCATTTTTTTCACTTAAGTACACCCAAACATGAAAGCTAGGTGTTCTGCATTTTTAAGTGCTAACTCTGGCTACCTCACCCTGGCATATTACAGGGACTTGATAAATGTTTCCTCATTTTGACTTCCTTATAAACTCATCTAAAAAGGACTTCAGACACTGCCTGATTTAAATGTTGCTGTGTTGTGATTCAAAGCATAGGAAAATAAAGAAACATGAATGTAGCAAAATTGGCTGTAATCTTATTTCCACAAGTATAATAGCATAAAACGGGGTGAAAATACTGAAGACCTGCCTGATTGCTAATTCATCTTTATGGAGTGCTAATATAAATTACAGTTCTGCCAAAAATGTATTTTTATTTAAGAGTTTAAAATTAAGTGCTGAAGGTATAGCTAAGTGGTGCAGTGTCTGCTTGGCAGTATGTGGCTCTAGTTTAAACCCAGAAAAATTTAAAAAATTAAAATTGTGTTTATGGAAAGTTTTAAACAATAGAAAAGTGTCTATAGCATATTTTTAAGTAAGAAAAGCAGTGTAGAAAATTGTTGCTCCACTGGCTTTCTACTATTTTAAGATCCATAGAAAAAAATCTGGGCAGGAAAATGTGAAAATGGATTTTCTTTTGGTACTAGGAATTGAACTCAGGACCTTGTGCTTGCTAGGAAGGCGCTTGTGCCACTGATTTATATCCCTGGCCCAAAATAGAGTTTTGTTCATTCCTGCATCATTATAATTTCCAATAATGAAAGATACCCAAACAAGTCTTATGGAACAGATATGGTGTAATCGTACCTGTCTGATTAGCAATCAGGCAGGTCTTCAATATTTTCATCCCATTTTATGCTATTGTACTTTGGAAATAAGATTACAGCCAATTTTGCTACATTCATGTTTCTTTATCTTCCTATGCTTTGAATCACAACACAGCCACATTTAAATCAGGCATTGTCTGAAGCCCTTTTTATATGAATTTATCTCCACCACTTAGCTACCTGGAATCAGTACTTGGGAGGCTGAGGCAGGAGGATTGCAACAAGTTTGAGGCCAGCCTGGGCTACATAATGAGTTCAAGGCCATCCTGGAAAACGGCAAGATCCTGTCTCAAAAACTAAAGCCAAAACAAAACAAAATAAAAAACAAAGATTAACCTTATATATAAATGTATTACTCTTACAATTAATTTCTGAAGTTCTCTTACATTAAGTTTATATCAATTGTCTTAAATTATGAATACAATTTTGAATTAAACAAGTCATTGGAAACAATTTTAAACCTTAAGCATAAACAAAACATTGAGACTGTAACAAAATCATATAGTTGATCTTTAAAAATACCTTTGCTGTGAAATACAACACAGACATGCCTATAGAATACATATATATGCTGTATAAGTTACCCATTTTTATGTACACAGAGACTCCAGAAACCATAAAGGTCAAGAAATGGAACACTCTTCGCAAAACCCAGTCTCTTTCCTAGTTACACCCTCTCATTTCCTCCAAGTTGTTTTGCGTCATTTACTTCCTTGTCCTTCATTTATTTTATCACTAAATTAAATCCCTAAAAACCTATAGATTAATTTGACTTGAACTTGATACAAATGGAAATATTTTAAGTATATGAACTTCTTGTCTTATCCTGATAAACCCATTGTAAATTGAAAATATCTAAGCCCAAAATGCTGTTAATACACCCAGCCTACTAAATATCATAACTCAGCAACTCTGTAGAGTGCTGGTGGTTACTGTGGTGGGCGAGTAGCTGATTGTGAGCTGCAGCTGGCTGTGACTGCCCAGTATATTAAGAGAATACCATACATGTAACTCGTGCAAGTTTGAAATTCCAAGTGCAGTGTCTACTGAATGTATAGTGTACCACTTTTTGTTGTCCTGGTATTTTTGAGACAGGGTTTCACTATGCAGTTCAGTTTGGCCTTGAAATCACTATGTAGCCCAGGCTGGCCTCAAACTCCCAGTGAGCCTCCTGCCTCAGTTTCCCGAGTGCTCAGATTACAGGTGTGCACACCATGCCTGGCTAGCATACCACTTTTGCACCATTGTAAAATAAAAAATATCTAAGTCAAACATGATAAATTGGAGACTGTATTCTCTTGTCTGGCTTTCACCCAATATGCTTTTCAGGATTCATTCATATTGCTTGGCACTGTATTAATTTATTCAGCTTTGTTACCACATTAGTATTGCAAGGCAGGCCTATGTTACCACTTCTTTATCTGCTCTGTAGTTGCATTTGGGCTGATTCCAAGGTTAGGCATTCAGAGCTACTGCTGCTGTCCATATCCCTGCCCATGTCTCTCTTTTTTTTTTTTTTTTGCCCATGTCTCTTGATGCCCATGTCCTCCCTGAAGTAAATGACTTAGCTTCTGAGGGCTGACCTCACTCTGTGCTGGTGAGATTTATATCCATCCATCGGCATAAATGGAAAGCTGGTAAAGACTTTTCGGTTTGGAGATCAGAAGCTGTGGATTTTGTTCGCATGGACTGGTTCCTATTCATGACACATTTGTATTTCAAAGGACTGAAACCTCAACTGTTTTCTTAAATGGCATATAAACCGGCTGTTATTCTAAATGAATTAAATTCTTTTAAATTGCAAGAATCAGTCTTACAAGTCTTTTCATTTCAAACAGATAGAATCTAAATGTGAAAGTCTCTGCCTTGTGACTCACAAAAACATTTGCCAATGCTCCAAATTAGAGAGTTTTGTTTTTAAGTCAGAACCAGAAATTTCTTTGAGCCAAAGGAGATTTTTGGAACACAAGTTCAAATCTTTCATTTCTTAAATCAGTAAATAAAAGCTTACTCAGGGTCAGATGTCTTCCCAATGTCATACTTAGCTAGTTAGTGTAATACTTCTAACTTCCAACCTTGAGCCTTACGAAATTTTCAAAAAATATTGTGTGATGCTTCTTTTCAAACTATGGCATGTGTAAGAGGCTAAAATTGCAATTTTCCCATTGTCACCGTTATGCTATCCAATAGACTAATGCACCTACTCCAGCATGAGCCCCTCAGCTGGATTTTTCTGGCATCTCATATTTACAACAGAGATATGGCAAGATCGCACTTATGAATGTGGCAGTGGTGTAGTGGTCATGTTTCATAATATTTTGATACATATTGCAACAGATGGTTGGTTGTAAATTGTTAAATTCTTGTAAGTCACACTCTCCATTCACCGTAACCATCTGTTACTGGCTATAGAATGGCAGGGTACTAGAAACAGCTCTAGCCCTGATTCCCATAGGCTCCTCTGAGATCTGGTACTGGTCTAGGATGGTATTTTTTTCAATATATACTAACAAGACAGAACACAAAGTAAGGAGTTTGTTCAATGTGAAAGAACTTCCTTTAACGCTGAGATTTGTCTTTCTTACTTTTTCTTTGTTAAACGCCATGTTATTTATATTTTAAAACACTTTGGGCATTTGTTGGAGGGCAATGATTGTTATGATTCTATTCACCATCATATACTGTACTCAGTTCCTAGTATAGTGCTCGGCACATAATGAAGAATCAATAAATGTTTAAATCAATCAGTCAAAAGCTCGTAAGCCTTGTTTGATTACCAATTGTGTGTGTAGGGTGGTGGATTTTTACGAATCTAGAAATCTGGTGCATTTTGCACCTTGTGTACTGTATTGAGATGTTGGTTCACCTCTCCCTATAACCTGAGGAAACAAGGTCTCTGCAGATGCAATCAAGTTAAGATGAGGTTGTGACCAATCATTGGTGGGCTCTGATCCAGTTACTGGTGGCCTTATGAGAGAATAATTTGGACACAGATACACAGGAGAAGACCATATGATGACAGAAACCAGAAGGCAGAGATTGGAGTGAGGCAACTACAAGCCAAGCAGAAGCTGGAAAAGGCGAGGAAAAGTTCTACACTGAGAGACTTGGGAGAGAACAGACCGGCCAACATCTCGATTTTGGATTTCTGGTCTCCAGAACTGTGCGGGAATATATTTCTGCTATTTTAGCCACTTTGTTATGGCAGACCTTGAAAATATACTGAGAGGTCCTGACCACTAGATGTGGCAGAAGGTAGAAGCGGAAGGGCAAGATGCCAAGGGACTGATGGTCTCCTGTATAATCTCTCCCTGTGAGGCAAAAACCAGAATTCCCAGTTTGCTTCTTCTGGGAAAGTGTGTGGCAGACTACTCTTCGGTTTTTATTCCTCAAAGAATCAGAAGAAAGGCTTTAGGATGATATGGGAAGGATATTTATTAAATGTGGATCTTGGTGGAAAGAGATATTTGGAGTTTGATACAGTTTAGAACCAAAAGTGTGTTTTGAAAAAGCTGGATATGTTTTTAAAAATTAATGTATTAATATTATAGGAATATTTAAAATAATTGTAAGATAAACTCATTTGTAAAGGAAAGAATAAATAATACTTTGGAAAATATATTCATGTATAATTTATGTATCTAGATTTTCCTACATTTGGTTTACCTGTTTACCTAAAACAAGGCAAAAGAAGAGAACAGGTTGTTTTAGCTGAAGTTTTTTGTTAAAACAAAGAGCAATGCCTATACATAATAACCTTCATTAGGGAAGGTATTTGGGTGTATACTGTTTACTTAGGGTGAATGACATCTACACATAAAAGTTTTAGGAATACTTGTTGAATGAATTTCCAGGTAATTTACATTGTTAGGAGGACAGGATGGGTCTACATGGCCTATATTTCTGCTTTAAAACTTTCTCGTCATGATATACAGCTCATTTGTTTATGTCAGTGAGGTAGGATGTAAGAAATGTGAAAAACATAAAGAATTATGGAATAAAAAGTGAACACTAAGTTTTGAAATGCCATCAAGCCATATCTTTAAAATGGACTACCTAAGAGGAGAGCGCGGATCTAAAGTCTTGACAGAATTCAAATGGTAAGTTTTATGAGGGAGGGGTAAACTTTACAGAGACCATAAGGTTTCATCCTGCCAGCGAACAGGGAACATATTAATTCAGTTTGGCCACCTGGGGCCCATTTAGTGCACTAGAGCAGTAATTTGCTAAATGGGTCCCTCATAGTAAAAAAGAATGAGTAAACAGTGAGCAATTTAGGCATGGTAAACCACTAGTAGCTCAAGGGATATAAAAATGTGGAACTATAATTGGATCCCTTGTTCATAATGTACTAACTAAATGTATTACATTGTATATTGCATTTTTCTGAGTATTTCTGGACACAGCTGAGCCCTGAATAATTCAGATTGAAACCATCCCAGCTATCAATTCATGCCTCTATTAAAATTCCAACTGCTTATACTAGAAAAAAAATTCCAAAGATGGTTTCTTTTATCTTAGATCTAAGAATGCAAACAGGATTAACCTAGATGCAGAACACAGAACACATAGTAATAAATCACACAACAGAGAATAAACTGTGGCAGTAAATTGAAATTTATGTTCTGTTTCTCTAAATTTAGCTATGAAAATATTTTAACAAGTTGGCATTAGGGTTTAGAACTTTTACATTTGATGTTTTTTTCAGGATTATCTTTTAGCATTTGAAGATGTGATTCTTTGAAAAGTATAGCTTGTCAGAAATGTGGTACAGTATTAGGCTGTATGTTTGGAACACTTTGCGGGTAGTTTACATGGTTTTAGGATACTGGCATATTCCTACTCTTTTTAAAGTGGGGAAAGACGCTATTTCATAGATAGCTGAAAAAATTTTATCTTTTATCAAAACCCCTTTCTTATTCATAGAAACTGTATAGTGTGGGTTTGCACAGATGATCTGGGTGATCTTCCCTGATACAAGCAAGCTCTGAGTACAAGTTTAATTGCTTTTTATCAATTTGTTTCAATTACAAGGTCCTGGTTGATCTGACATTAAGAGGACTGTCTTTAGAGTCTCTCTGTATCTCTCTCTGTCTCTTTCCCTCTCTCCTCTGAGCTCTTAAATTTAGTTAACTCCATGAAGGACTGCATTCTGGACCTCTGTCCTTTTGCTGTTCCCTTCACTTTTTTATTATCCTGAATGTAATAGAATATGCCATCTTTAGGATTATGGAGTCTATGCATGAAATCTGGCAAAGCTGTATTCTTTACCCCTCCACCCCTGTTTTTGTAAGGTTTGAATATATTTCTTTTTTATGTGGAGATACTTTCATGCCATCATTCACCTCACCACCGCCAATGTGGTTCTAGGTATTCCTAAAACCAAATTTCTATCTTGCCAGACATATGTATATGATGTCTCCCCAACCCTTTCCCACTCTAATACTTTGGGCACTAAATTTTCTAAGCAGTGCCTTTTCTTCAATAAATTTTCCCGTTAGAGAATATGTTTTGATTATAAACACCTTCAAAGATTAAGCAAAATTCTTAGAGGATAAAAGGCAGAGTGGGGTAGCTGTACAAGGCTGGATGACAGGGATCAGAGGTAGATTAAGTATGGTACTATAATTTATTTTAGAGAGGATGCTAATGAACAGTTAGCCAGTGGTGATAGAATTTTTGAATACTAGAAACTTACCTAGAGTTTATTACAGTAGCTAAAGATATATGATTCCAGAAAGTAGGTATATGGGAGTTAATACGCATTTCTTAATACAGCAAAAATTAAAGAGGCTTTGTAGGAAATCAACAAAAATTAAAGAGGCTTCGTACGAAATCAATGCCTATGTTAAAACACTATTCTTTTCATTTCTAGAACTAATAGCTATAAGGGCTGTTCAAGACTACTTATGGATTAGTGCAGTTGAAATTTATCCTCAGTATCATTCTCTGTCTCCTTTTCAATCTCTCATTTATCTTTCAACAAGTATTCATTTACTTTCACTCTAAAAATTGCATTTGAACTTTGTTCTCTATTGTCTGACTTCCTAGACAAGTTAATTCTCTTTGTTTTATGTCTGTTTCCTCAGTGACATGTATTTTCTCTCTGTTGAATGTTGATTCTAATCTATAACCTCCATGAAGGCAGGAACAATGTTGGACTCATTGAACTGCTATAACAGTGACTGATACATATTTCTATAATTATATATCTTTCTATAATTATTTGTTAACTTGGTCGACTCAAATACGTATTTCTCTTGCGGGAATTTGTAATCTTCCTAATGCTTCATATTGTGGTTGATTTAATTTAAATGTAATAAAAATTGGTTTCACGAAGCCAAGGGGGTAAGACTTTTAAAGGAAAATATAGGAAATAATTTTCAACAATTTCAAGTATCAGTGAAAAATACTGCTTTGTCCTCGTGGTTTTCTTCATTTCTCCTCAATGTTGTCTGGTTAAACTAAATACAACTCTCCTTGCTACAAGTTCCAGTTGATCTCTTTCTTTTCTCGCCCTCAAATTACTGAAGTAAAGGTAGATCTTGGGTAGTATGCAGTTGGAACTATTTAAAAGTCTCACATGTGAAGATATACATTTATAAAGCAATCAAGGAGAATGGCGTTGAGTTAGAAATGTCTGCTAAATAATTTTTAGTAAAGTGTTCTACTTCAGCCAACAACAGTGCTTCAACTGACAAGGAAGTGAAAGAAGAAAACAACTTCTTCAGATCACAATTAAACATTGTGACAGTAAAAAAATAACTTTTTGGAATGTCAAAAGAAAAAACCAAGAAGACATTAAAACAGAAACAGCCGGTCTTGTATCCCAGTCTCCATTCTAGCGTTCTTCCACTTTCCACTGCTTTCTGTGTCATTAAGCTACTTCAAACTTCAAGATCAGCGGTAAACAATGAAACCCCAATTCCTCCGCTGTTTTTCTCATCACAGGAGAGGGAGAGCGTGGGTCGAGCCATTTCTACCAAGTACACTTACCAAGTTAGAATTCCAGACACTGCCTGTTTTCCCAGGCACTGAAAAAGTAAGAAAAAGGTGAGCTACACTGACGGTCACTGATCTTGCGGTTCTGAGGGTATTTGTATCTCATACAACGCATGAAATGGGGAACCAGGACTTCCGTACTGTTTGGAGTCCCTGAAAGCCCTCACTTTCAATTAGTAGGAAAATAAAAGTCATCTGATCAGCTGGAGTTGCCGAGTAACGTACAAGTTTACGAAGAACGTGCCCCAGCACAGAGTTGAACAGCAGAGGGCACAATACTCCTTGGCCACTGCACAGAGGCGGGCAGAAAGGAGGAGCAGATCCTCAGCATCTCTGGGGCTCGTAGTCCATCATGCTTCTTTCGGGCACGCTCAGTCCCTGACGAGCACCACAACTCCCAGGGTGCATCGCGTACCCCGCTCTCCACCGCCCTTCCCGAGCCTAGCCAGGAATCTCCCGGGAAACGGTCCCGCCCCGCCCCCATACGCACGCGTCACGTTTGTTTACCCTGAGGCCCCACCTCCCACCGCCTTCCGGCACTTCCCGCTCCGCCCTGGAATACCATCCTGCTAGCTATGCATATTCATGAGGTCGGCGCCGGAGCTCCCCCTCGCCTCCCGCCTTCCCACTCCCCGTGCGCGATTAATATTCAATGAGGCGGGATCCGCCGCTGGCTCGCTGGGGTGAGGCGGGGGAGCGGGCGGGGCCTGCCGCTGTGAGCCCGCGACCCGGGCGGGCAGGGCGTGTGTGTGTGGGGGGGCGGTGGCCGCAAAGCGGGCGCGCGGTATGGGACACCGAGACACCGACGGAATGCTCCGAATTGCCACATAATCCCCTGGAACGGCCGCGCCGAACGCCATTGGCTTCTTCCTTCTCCGCGCGCCGCCGCCGCCGCCGCCGCCGTCTCCCACCTTCGCCCTGCCGCCTCCCTCTCAGCTCGCTGCCTCCGGAGCTGGGGGGGAAACGTGAAGCCCCACTGCAATGGAGCCCGCCGCGGCCCCGGCGCAGCGACTCCCTGACGCGGGCTCCGGGGAGTCTCGAGCTCCGGCGGTGGGGGCGGCCGGGGGCGACCGGAGCGCGGAGACTGCGCTGCCCCCCGCGGCTGCGGGCGGCGGGGCGCGGGCAGAGGCCCCCAGCGAGGCGCCGCCGGGGCCGCTGCCCGGCAGGGTGGGGGGCACCGGGCGCAGGAGGCGGCGCGGAGTCCTACAGCCCACGGCCGGCGCGGCTGCCCCGGTGTCCGCGGCCGGTAGCGGCGCCAACTCCCTCCTGCTGAGGAGAGGGCGGCTGAAGAGGAATTTGTCCGCGGCCGCCGCCGCCTCGTCGTCGTTGTGTTCCGCCGCTGCCGCCTTGCACAGCCCGGGCGCCGCCGGCCTCCCCGCCGCCTGCTCGGCCTCGGCGTCGCTCTGCACCCGGAGCCTGGACAGGAAGACGCTGCTCGTGAAGCACCGGCAGCTGCTGCAGCTGCAGCCGTCGGACCGGGACTGGGTAAGGAACCAACTCCAGCGGGGCTGCGTGCACGTCTTCGACCGCCACATGGCCACGGCGTACCTGCGCCCGGTGCTCTGCACGTTGGACACCACGGCCGGCGAGGTGGCCGCCCGCCTCTTGCAGCTGGGCCACAAAGGCGGCGGCGTGGTGAAGGTGTTGGGCCAGGGGCCTGGGCCCACGGTCGCCAGGCCCCGGGATGCGGGTGCTGTCGGGGGTCCCCCGCGCGCGCCCCCCGTTGATCTGCCGCTGCCGGCCGGCGGCCCCCGGGCCAGCGCCGCGCCCTTGGAGTCCAGCCCCGGCCGGCCGCATCCGGGGGGTCCTGCCTCTCCGGCCGGCGCCCCGCGGTGTCTCGACGGCGCGGCCTCTGACACCGAGAGCTTCAGCCTGAGCCCCAGCGCCGAGAGCGTGTCGGAGCGGCTAGATCCCTACAGCAGTGGCAGCGGGTCCTCGTCCTCGGAGGAGCTCGAGGCCGACCCCAGCGAGCCCCGGCGCTCCGGCCGCGCCGTCCAGTCCCAGTCCCGGCCGCCCTCCCCAACGGCCTCTCCACCTCGGCCGCTGCAGACAGCCTCTGGGGGCGTCGACACCTCGGACGGGGCGGCCAGCGAGGGGCCTTGGGGGAAGGAGGCGGCGGCAGCTCCGGGGGACCCCCCATCGACCCCCGGAAGGTACGGGACCACCTTGGAGAAGGGACCTGTGCCGCCCACCCTGTACGTGCAGCTCCACGGAGAGACCACCCGGCGCCTGGAGGCAGACGAGAAACCACTACAGATCCAAAATGACTACCTCTTCCAGCTAGGATTTGGGGAGCTGTGGAGGGTGCAGGAGGAAGGCATGGACTCGGAGATTGGCTGCCTCATCCGCTTCTATGCAGGTAAGAAAGCCTCGTGCACGCTGACGTGTGGGCTCCAACTCTGGCGGGGACGGAGAAGTGATTCACATGCCCAGCCCACGAATAAATGCGGTTCGCGGTGCCTTTGATACTGCTAGCCTTCACATTCAGTCTGTGGCAGCGCTGTGCTACATCGAGCAGTCTCGAAGGCTGCGAGTTTCGGACACCCTGGAGGTCTGGGGTTGGAGAGCAAGGTGGAGGTGGTGGCTGAACCCCAGGGAAGTACAGGAAGCAGGAACGTATTCCTGAAAGCACTAAAGGTGCTTTCTTAGTGTGCCTGCCCCGGCTTGCCTCTGTTCAGTTTTAGACAGTTTGGGATTTCAGGTGAACGGTCACGTGCCCATAATATAGAGTGTAAAATGACCAACAAAAACGTTGTGGAACACCCTCCCTGAGGGTGGCTGTCCGCAGTTTAACCGTTCGTGGACTGTAAGTGCAGCGGCCTGTGCCACTGTGAGCTTGTTCCTTGTAAGTTTACGACCTTGTTTGTGCCACTCTGCCACTTCAACCTCGGAGTCCTCATTAGGCACCGGACAAATAAGATCCTTGCTTTTAGTGATATTTTTTCTCAGCACTTCTTTACCTTGTTTCTTTTTCCTTTGCAAGTTTGAATCTTATATCAAAAACGGTTTAGCCTGTTTCTTAGAACTGACAATTGCCATAGGACTTCCAGTAGGGTTCACAGTAAGAATTTAAGTGTTTACGGTCTTTTCAAAAGTGACCCAGAGTCCTCTCCAGTCTCAGTACCAGATCAAGTTCTTGCCTAGGAGTGACTAATGTAACGTTTCTCTTTTGGCTAAAGACTTGCCTGGCATTAATTGAGGTTGTTAGGTACTGGCTATTGTATTTGAGCTTTGTAAGTTGTGTTCGTCCTTTTCATTTTCTGACTCGAAGAATTAAGTTAGTGGTAAGAAATTTTCTTAAAGTTAGCAGAGAGGAATTTAGGAGAATTAAATGTTTGCAAACTTTAGATTTTAGATGATGATGGTGGAGAATAAATATCCCTGAGAAGGTTTTGGGTGTCACAGTTGTGAAATTAAAATCTTCACTTATCTCTGTCTTCTCAAGAGTGTCTTAAAATGTTCTAAGTGATAAGCAGTGTCTTTGTTTCTCTAACTCATCTCAATGCAAAAATTAAAAATGACAAGTCTTTTTTTGATCACATCTTAAATTTCTGCTGTGGTCATTTTAGTCTTTTTGTTTTAATGTTTATAACAAGCAGTAATTGTCACTTTCTGAATTTAATACTTTATTTCTGTATGTGTGGCATAAATACATATATGCCTCTGTATATGTTCAATAAACATAGCTGATAAAGTGGGATGCCACAGAGTATCCAGTGTGTTCTTAAACATTACCCAGTATACAGATGTCCCAGAAAGATGATGCTTGTTACAAGATGTCTAATTTTTTACTTTAAGCCTAAAAATACCAGATATCTCTGTGCTGATACTCATGTGCCAGAGAACAAAAGTTAGCATGTAAGGAACCCACTTGAAGTTTTGCAAGGAAGTTTTATTATTGCTGAACAAAAAAGCCTTACTCTAAGGTACTCTTACCAGAACATTGTCAGAATTTCACATATAGTGAAGCTTTTGTGCCAACTTGAAGCAATTCTTAGAAATAACCTCTATGGGCCAGTAAATATGTGACACCCAAAAGGGGAGAGTGTTGTGTTTTCATAGTTAATTCTTTCCCGAGGAAGTGGGTAATTAATTTTTTTGGGGGGGGGATTACACCCTTTAAAAGAGTGCTGGAAAATTCTTTGTCTTATTTGTTTTTATGACTTTTATTTTTTATTTTTTTGGTACTGGGAATCAAACTCAGGACCTTGCACTTGCCAGGCAGGCGCTGTGCCACTGAGCTGTCTCCCCAGCCCAGTTTTTATGATTTTTATATAACTTACTTTTAAATTTGTTGCTGCATGTCTTTTTGTTTGTGTTTGAATGGAGCTAAGGATCGCAAGGAAGTTGCTTTTGAGCCCTTTTGAATATTTTCCCATATTTAAATTGAGCTCATTATTTACTGTCTGGTTTATCTGTTGTGCTACTTTTTAAAAGACATTCTTGTCTAGCACAGAGCTTTAATTTTCTTGAGGGTCATCTGTCAATTACATTTTAGTATTTATAACCTGACTCAGGTTATTTTTAAAGGCTTCTAAAGCCGTTTGTGGTTGCTTTAAATAGTTAAATATTTATTTGGGCAGAAGAAAATCAAAGTCTTTAATGAAGTGGAAGTGCTATCTAATTACAGAGTTGTTAAGGAAAACTGAAGTTGGAAAATTGTTATTGTACCTGTCATGCAACCATTCTCTTAGCTGTTTTAAAATACGGGAAAATTGAAATGGTTTTATTTGAAAAAGTTATTTGTCTGAAGTAAGCTAATTATGTTAACATTTAATTTCCTTTTAAAATAAGGCGTCTTAAATTTTACCTGAAAGAGTAACTTTAAGTTAAAAGAAGAATTCGGGGACTTAGATTGCCTGACATAGGTTATGGACTCATGAACATAAATGAACTTGTGGTTTGGATTCTCTGGGAAGTCTGTGTTATTGAGCAAGAACAGTATTAAGTTATATTTTTTGACTCTTTTTCTACCACCTTTCAGGTCTGGTATAGCTTGGCTATTTCAGTTCAAAGCATAATAACGAGAAGGGTATTGACAGAGTACAAAGCACACGCACAAGGTACCTGGTGACCCTTGGACAAGACGTTTTTGCGTGGAACTCCTTGGGATTGCTTGGGAGACAATCTTCTTACCCCTCTCACATATCTTGTCTTTTGTCCTTCTGGGGATGATCAATCCTTGCATGGTTTCCTACATGGAGACCAAAAAGGGGTGGTTCAGCATTAAGCTGTAAAATTGGCAATCAGGTTCTTATGAGGATAATTACAGCGGTATTGAGTAATGTGGTTTGAGCAAGTGACACCAGTGTGTGCTTGAACAGTGCTTTTAAATACAAAGAGTTTGAATTCATTGTAGTTTTTATATTTTCCTTTTTTGTAGTTTTATTTTTATCTTTTCTTATATTTTTTGATGTAAAGGACATGCTCTTTTTTGTAATTATGGTTTGATAACATCTATAAAACTTTAAATTTTATCTTGGAAATGTTACAGGGGCTTTACATAAATTATCTCATTTGTCCTATCAAAAATATCATCAGGGAGGGGCTGGCGTCAACCCTCTTTTCAGAAGGAGAAGCTGATGTACAGAGAGATTTGACTTTTGCTGGTTATGTAGTTTTTTCAGTCCTTGGTAGTGCCAAGAATAGAGCTAGGATCTTCTGTTTTGCAATTCATATCACTTTCCATGAATTGCTGGTGAATTTCATTTACACTTGAATTTTTCACTTGGTTGGAAGCATTCAAAAAATATATTATGTTTGTTGATAATGAAATGATATTATCCTTTTGTCCTGAGTGGTGTTTCTTTTTTTTTTTTTTTTTTTTTTGTGGTACTGGGGATCGAACTCAGGACCCTGCGCTTGCTAGGCAAGCGCTTATTCCACTGAGCTATATCCCCAGCCCCTGAGTGGTGTTTCTTGTAGAATGTGGATCATTCTGTTTTTATCATGCTACCTTTAAAATGTACAGAACCAAGACTGGCATATAGTAGATAATATAGAAGTACTAATGTTTCTAAATATTTTAGTTGCAAATAGTGGTACTATATTTAAATTAAACTGAAGTTTAAATAATTTTTTTTTCATGCAGAGCATTGAACCCAAGGCCTCACAAATACTGGGCAAGCACTTTACCACTGAGCCACACGCCAAGCCCTATGCCATTCTTTATTCTTCTATTTAAGCATGTCTCATTTGTTAAATTGTAAATCTTCATTGGAAAGTAAGAAATTAACACTTCACCTCAAAAGTGGGTAACTTTGAGAGTGGGGCAGTGATTAATTGATGCTTTTAGAACATTCCTTTTAAACATTCCTGGAAATCCAATCATTAAAGATCATATTTGGCATTTATTTTAAAATCAAGTTACATGTACAATGATGTTAAATAGTGCTTTATTGGTATTGCAGAGCTCTTGTACCACTTTGATAATTCATGTGTTATCATACAGTTGAGAGTAAGTTCTTCACCTTCCTTTTCATCATACTTATTCTTGAAATGGTGTTTTGTACTCATTAAAACAATGATAGTAAGAGGAGTTGGGTGTAAATGAGTTTTATAAAGATTCAGGTTGAAAGTTTTGTCTTTTTCTTGCTGTAAGATTGTCACTTTGGTGCTGGGTATGAAACTCAGTGGTTGAGTACATACTTAACCTGGAAAAATAGAAAAAGATTCTTAAATGATTACTTATCCAAAAGTAATGGTTATTTTTGTGTGTAAGATATGCTTGTTGTTTATCATTCTTTGAAGCCTGAGTTTAGCTTTTATTAGCAATATAACATTCACTGACATTGTGTATGATCTAACCATATAGTACTTGGCATTTTTGTTTAACATTTATGGAATTTGTGGAATTTTGTTAAGCAGCTGGTGCTGTGTACCCTGTTTCTTCAGCCTTCCATCCTGTTTGAGTGCTCAGGGATGTGTTAAACACACATACAGACACAGGCATTTCTCCCGTGGCAGAAGACTTTGGATGTGCAGTATACTATACTATTAATATCTCCTGTTTCACATGAATGAACTTGTGGACTTTGAGAGCAATTCTAAGTTTTCTTAGATTTAGCAGGGGCTGTTTTTCTCAAAGTCATCTCTTAACTTTGAAATTAATTTAGCGAGGCATCTGTCAAATGAGTGTTCATAGATTTAATGATTTTATTGTGTGCCGGTTTTATCTGCACAGGAAAGGGGTTTAGTTATACTGTGAAAGTGGAGAGATCCTCAATAGAAAAACTTCCTTTAAAGACACCTGACATTGAAAAAAAGGAAGAGATGTTATCCAGATATCTGAAACAGACTGGGAAAGTAAAGCCTTTTTTTTTTTCTTTTAATCCCACCTTCTAAAACCCACTCCGCCCCTTTAATCGCATACATCTGGTGGAACAGTAGTAATGAAGGGCTTTAAATGTGGCTTATGTCACTGTACTTGTAGAGCAGACCCTTTTTTGTACTTACCTTTGGTTTTCTAAAGATAGTATAATTTTAAAAAAGTTGGTCATGTCAATTCTTTGGAAACATTAGGTATTTATAAGCTAAGGCTGTATGATTAGTATATGCAACTTCAGTTCTAGTATTTAGAAAGTTTTGATAAATTGAAACTCAAGGATCTGGAAAGAATAGACTTAAATAATATGCTGACTAAAGAACTTCAGGGTATTCGGTTAATTGAAATAGCAGGGCTTTCAAGTTTTGTGATACTGTACTTTTTATCAAGCATAATAACAGTTACTGGTTAGTGGAGAATTATTATTTAATTTTAGAGGCAGAATAGTTTTATTGTGTTACTGTGAGTTGGCCTGGTGTATGATTCTCTGTGTTAAATGTAACAAAGCATAATCATTCCACAATATCCTATTCATACAGAAATAAGTTTTTTCCTGTTACGCTTTTATATTTGAGATTTTTAAGTACATCGAGAAATGCATGTAATGATAAAGTGTCCTGTTGAGGTGTCAGCCTCGTGGCCTCTATGTAATCTAGATGTTGTATTAAAAACTGGGCAAGCTGAGGGTGGTAGTGTACACCTGTAGTCCCAGCACTCTGTAAGGTGGTTGGGGCAGGAGGTTCACAAACTCAAGCCCAGCCTGGGCAACCATGTCTTAAAATAAAAAAAGGACCGAGACTGTAGCTCAATATGAAGGCCCTGGATGAAATTATTTTTAGGTTTCATGATTTTGCAAGTAACAATATTTTAGTAAAGGCAAGCAAGAAATATTCTGAATTTTTGACATATAATTTTTAAGTGAATCTTGACTAAAAGCAAATTAGTCTCCTTTCCACCATCCAGTTGAAAAATTGAATAAAAAATTTAAAATAATTTAGTTTTGGACTGTTTCAATAATGAGTGAAAAACCTATTTAGAAATTCTGAAGTTTGAGATAATTTGAATTGGTTTTTTTCTTGTTATTTTCCACATTCTTTTTAAGCAGGAAGAGATTTGTGTTTGTTGCTATTTCTGACTCATATCTGATGATGAGCATTTGAAGAATGAATTTTTTCACATACCTGCCTCAGTTAATAATATGTTCAAATGTTGGAGCTTTCTTTTCAAATACCAGCCATGTTTTTAAATACAGTGAAAGAAAGTATGATTCGTACTTGTTTTCATTGCATATTTAATTATCTGAATTTTGGGTCAAGTTCACTTCTGAAACATGGTCCAAAGATTGAAATTTTATACAGAGCACCTGCTTTTGGCCTTTGCTATGTACTCTTAAGGAATTATTTTTTTGTTCCCATCCACATATTTTGAGAGTTGTCTGTAGTTTCTTAGTGTTGGAGCTACATCTTGCAGTTCTTGAGTTTGGTGGCTGCTGTGTGTGTGTGTGTGTGCTCATTCCTGTCTGTCTGTTTGTCTTGGGTGGCTTGGTGTAACTCTTTCAAAAAACAACTTTGGGAAAGATAAGAAAATTATTGTATTTTAAAGAAATTAGTCTGAGAGTTGGGAAACTTGATAATGATGTTAGATACTTATTTAAACTATTCCTGGCTTTGATTTTCTCATCTATAGAAAAGTGGAGTTGGAGCAGAACAAGTGTGAGATCTCTTCCAACATTCTGAGGCTCCAATATAGAGCATGTTTTTTTAGAAGGAGTTTGACAGTTGCAGTTCTTTTAAATTCTCTAAGACCTATGTGTGGGTTTTTAAATGGTCAAATCTCCTGTCTTTTTTTATGGGCAAGGCAAGAGCTTGGACCTAATATACACAAGACAGCCTGAGGATTGCAACTAAAGCAGACCTTTTTTCATAGAGATTGAAATTAAAAAATAGATAATATACCTAATCTTTGCCAATCCTGTTCTCCAAAGTAAAATTCAGTATGTAATAGATGAATTTAATAGTCTTTTTAAAAATTAGAGTAAAATTCTTTTCTTTAATTGACACAAGTTACCTTTATGATCCACTTTACAAAGTTTACTGTAGTAACTGTTTTTGCTGTATTTTGATGTTAGGTACCCCACGATCATTTAGCCCAACATCTATATAGTTATAGATGCGGAAAGTATACCCATAAAGGTTTAAGTGTGTGATCCAAGGTCAGTGATCAGTCAATCTCAGAATTAAGAAAAGCACCCAGATGTTTTAGTTTTTGTTTCTATTGTTGGAATCCAATCCAGGCTTCACATATGCTAGGCAAGTGCTCTACCACTAAGCAATATGTAGCCTCAGAATCCAGGATTTTGACCAATTTTTTCACACTTGAACTTGTGAACTTATTGTACTCAAATGGTCTTTTTTTTTTTTTAAATTTCTTTTTTGTGACAGGGTCCCACTATGCAGTTCAGGCTAGCCTTAAACTCACCTTGTAGCCCAGGCTGGCTTTCAACTTGCAGCAATCCTGCCTGCCTTGGCCTCCTGAGTACTGGGATTATAAACATGCCACTGAGCCTGACTTTCGAACCGTCTTTGAATTTATTATTCACAGTGAAAGTTAAAAATTGTGTGCCTCACACATTTGATGGTTTCTCTATTACTTCAGAGTTCATCTAGTTTCTTTTTATTCTAATTGATTGTTTGGGAGTTTGCATATCTGACAGATTTTTTTTGTACTGGGTGTCGAACCCAGGACCTCATGCTTGACAGGTGGGCATCGTGCCCCTGGCCCTCACTGACAGATTATAAGGAGAGGGCATCAAATGGAATAGCTGGATATTTTCATTGTACAGAGGAAATTAGATTTCTTCTGTGATAGCACCTTTTTGGGGGACGTAAGATAGAACTTCTGATAGTGGGCTGAGGAGAGAGGTACAATGCTAGAAAGTCAGTGTTGGTTTGTTTCGTACTTTGAAGTTAAAATTGTTAGAAGGGAAATGTTGGAAAAGAAATCACTGAACTAAAGTGATAGGGAGAAAAATTTAATAATAGATGTTTAAAAATTACCATCCAAACACATATACATTAAAAAAATTCAGTATTCTTTGTATTATTATTTTAATTTTTGAATATCATCCCAAAATTCATTGCACATAGCTTATTATTCCAGTACATATTCACAGTTCTACCTGTGTGGCATAAATAATTAAAACAATTCTGTAATTTCAGTAATCTTAGTTGTATACTGATTTTGTAAGTCTTTATCATAAAATCTGCTACTAATTTGAATTCACTCTATTTCTTTCTCTCCCTCTCCATGAGAGAGGAATTATCCTGTTCCTGTTAGCAAAAAGAAAGTTTGTGAACTGTGGAAACAAATTTCCAGATATTTTTAGGACTATAAGAGATTCCCTGTAACATTAATTTATTTCCATTTTAATTTAGTGATTTATTTTATGCAAAAGTTTTACCTTCCCTTACATAGAAGTTAACCTATTGAATCAGGTAATTTCTCAGAGATTACTGTTCATTTTTAGTACGAGGAAAGAAACTTTTTAAAGTGCACAAGTACAAAGGAGTAAAATTGCATTGCATCTGGCATATGGAAAGTGTACTCCAGATGCTGAGGAGAGGTTTCTCTTGATGGTCTCCTAGAGAGCTGGTATGGCTGGGGTGCAGCTGACATTCAGTGTTAAGCAGTGAGGCCCTCTCCTGCATAAATACCGCGGCGCTTGGCAGATTCATTCTTTTTCTTATGCACAGACACACACGTGCACACACGTGTTCTCCATTGAGTGCTGAGGTAGGAGGTAATAGGAGATGGTAGTTTTGTTTTGAAGAATATAAATGATGTATATAGTTTTGGGGGCAAAAATCTCTCTGAAAAGTTTGCAGTTCTTAATTTTGTTCAACATTTTTTTCACAAATTTATTGGTGAGTTATTGTGAGTGGCCTGTTTATATCTGTTGCCCACTTTTTTTTTCTCTACTGCTTTATAGATCTTTTTGAGAAGACTAGATCTTTTTTAGGAAAACTAGTTTTGTTTGTAAAGTCACCAAAAGTGAGTCTGTGCTCTCCTTAGAAAGGTTTTCCTCACCGCTAATTTAGAAAGTTTTTTCTCTCTTACTTTCTGTTTTTTAATTTTCTTTTTAATATATTTTTATTTGTACCTAATAATTTTATAAAATATTGGGCTTCACTATAGTTTTTTGTATGTGCATGTATTTTTGAGCATATTGATTGCACCTTTACATCTGTTCATTCTATTCCTCTTGTCCAGTAATAGCGGTCCTTCCACTTTCATTCTTTTTTTTTGTTTACGGTCCCACCTATTAGAGAAAACAGGATACCTGTCTTTCTCAGGATTATTTTCCATAACATGATGATCTCCAGTGCCCTCCATTTTCTTGCAAATAACATAATTTTGTTCTTTATGGCTGAATAACATTATATTACATATACGTACCTTTTTTCCTTTATTCATTCAACTGTTAACGGGCACCTAGGCTGGCTCCGTGTCTTGGCTATGGTGCATTGTGCTACAGTATACACTGGTATGCATGTAAGAGTTCCATTATACTATACTGACTTCAGTTCCTCTGGGTGTATACCAAGGAGTGGTACAGGTGGGTCATATGGTACTTGTAGTTTCAGGTTTTTGAAGAACCTCCATACTTGTTTCCATAGTGTGTGTACTAATTTACATTCCCAGGAGACCGATAGAAAGATTGTCCTCCGCCCTCCACCTTGCATCCTCTATAGCAATTTTTGTTTTTGTATTTTTTAAAATGAGTACGTTTGTAGCATGTAATGTTTACATTCTTTGTGGGGACTTGGTACATGTACATAATGCATCTTAATGCCTTTTTTCCATTCCCTTTCCCTTCTCTCCCTCCCTGCTTGGTCCATCCCTTGATCACCTTCCTTTTTCTTTGTACGTGTTTGCAGATATGTACTGTCTCACATATAGTTCAGGCTGGCCTTAAACTTACTATGTAGTCCAAAATGGCCTTGAACTTGTGGGGTCCTGCTGCCTAAACCTCCTGAGTGCTAGGATTACAGGTAAGTCTGGGATTAGAGAGAGGCTTGTGCCACCATGCCTGGCTTTGGTGTTGTGTTTGAGTTCCTTGTTAATTCTAGATACTAAGCATTTTTCAGAAGAGTAATTGGCAGATTTCCTTCATTCTGCGCACTTATCTGTTAGCTTTGTTGTTGCTGTTCATAAACTTACTAATTTGATACCATCTCATTTGTTTAGTACAGTTGTATTTTCTTTGCATAAAATTTGAATCTATGTTAAGCTAGAAAATAGGCAAGTTAAATTGTTCCCACATTTTTACTGGATGATTGTGTTCTTCACTGATACAATAACTTTTCCTCAGACTCTTTGTTTTTTACCTGGAAGGCAGAGAATTTATAGTAGTATGGGTTTAGTAGCTATTTTAGATTTGTTGAGGAAAATAAGAGAGGAAATGATCTTTAGCTCTTTAGCCATTGCATTTCCTTTTCACTCCCTACTTATGTCACCATTACTTTTATTTTTATTTATTTTTTGTCTTGTTGAGACAGGGTCTGCTGGCCTTGAGCTCACTCTGTAGTCCAGGCTGGTCTCGAACTCCTCCTGCCTCAGCCTCCCAAATGCTGGAATTATAGGCCTGTGCCACTGTAATCCAACTGATTACTTTTGGAATGGTATCTCATGGATTTATCAGGAATACTTGTTTTTGTGGATTTTTTTTTTTATTATCTCAAAGTGAATGGGAATGAGGGTATTGCTGAAATATAAAATGCTGCTCTGTTTTTTTTCTTTACATGCAGATAGTATGATTCAAAATTTTCTGAATTTGAACTTTTTGAAAGATTTATCTTATGTTAGGTGGAAAGCTCAGCTGCTGAGGAAATTCCTTCTGGAGAAATTCTAGTGCTACCTTTTAGGTTACTGTTAAATACATGTGGTTTATCTTTTGAATGCAGATAAAGGAGGGTTAACATTGAAATCAGTAGACTCTGCCATTGCTACATTCCTTCTGGCAAAGAAAACTGTGAAGGAGCTTCTATGTGTACTAAGTCATGAATTGGTAATTCTTGATTATAAGTATGTAATTTGAAGTATCTCTGATTTGAGATAGCAGAACATTGTTATATTGGGGCCAGTGTTCTCATAAGTGCTATGGTGCTTTAGTGCTGTTAAGTATGTGAATTCCCAGAAAAGGTGAAATAGTTCTTAGTAGGGAAGGGGAAGAGTAAAATGATGAATGTCAAATACAGAAAATTCAAATTAGAATGATTTTGGTAAGGAGTCTTTTATGGTCTAGCGACCAATTCTTAGTTATCAGGTGACCACAAGATACAACTTTGTATGACTTTTGGGTTTTGTGGCTTTATGATTGTTTAATGGAGAACTATGTTTCACTTCTACAGGCTTGTAGTTGAATTGCTAAGGTTCCAAATCACCTTTGTTGGTGTAGATTCAAAGTTTGAATACATTAGCACTTAGAGGGAAAATCTGCAAACCATGGCTCTAAGATACTAAGTGAAATAAAACATAATGTTGCCAAATATATTTAGAAATTTGCAGATAACATTTCTTTCTTCCACAGTGACATCTCATAAGAGCTCTTTTTTGTTATTAATTTGGAGAAACAAGTGCAAAAGAATTAAGCTGCCTCAGTGTGGTTGTATCCTATGTAATTTGGAAGAAATTGTGTAGTATTTTGTTACTTAGCAAACATTTGTATCATTCTGTGTGCTAAACACTTTAAGTGCTTTATAAATATTAATCCTGAAAACAACTCTGAGATATATGTTATCTCGCTATTATTAAAGATTACACTGAATTACAGAATAGTTTAGAAACTTCTTTGAATTTGTACAGTGGGCAAGGCAGAGGCACAGTTCAGTTACAGGCGTTTGATGCCAAAGGTAACTAGTATATGATCCCCTTTGATTTATTTATCAAGAAAACTTAGCAAATAAATCTGTGCTCTTATTTGGGCACATCAGCATTTGTGAAGCACAGACTAAAGTCGTTAAGTTTCTGGATTTGAGTTCTGGCTGTTCCACTGAGCCCGCAGGTCAGCTTCATCCTTTTTGGCTCTGTAGGTGTAATCCCTTCTGTTGCACAGTGTTGTTGAGAGGATCAAACAAGATAATGAAAGTGCCGAGGACAACAGTATTAGGGCTCTAGTCACTTCGGGAGAGAAAGAACGCTGCTGAAGGGGCTGGAGATGTTTGACTTGGGCTGCTTTACTTGATGGTGAAATCTTTAATAAATCCCTTAACCTTCCTCGGTCTCATTACAAAGGGAGAAAAGGTGCTTTTTAAAAAGTCTGTCTGAAGGAATTTTATGAAGCTCAGATTTGATGATATATGTAGATGTGCTTTTGTAAACTAAAATAAACCGATCACATTTATAAATATAATGTGATTTTATTATTTTTCACAATAGAAAATTGCCTGATTAGAATTAATTAGGGCTCAATAAGAAAGGTGGAATACCATTGTTGAACACAGATGCTCAGTTCCATGGACAGCTGTTCACATTCATTCATTCATTCCTGCGAGTACCTATTGTGTCAAAGGTGCTTTTAAGTCAAAGGTAACTAATATGAGTTATGTTGGAGCCCTTGAAATACAGATTGCAAGATGCTTTGAGAAACAAGCAAGCGAGCAAGCAGGCTGGTATTACAATAAAAAGGTGAAAAACATTCTATTGGAGGTACAACAATTATAGGTTGCTGATAATAGCTGAGGCTCCAGTGTTTACTATGTACTTCCCTAGATGGCTTGAGTCATTCAGGGTTCACAAGAAGTAGACTATTGACTTAATTCTGAGATGCTGAATTGTAAAAGCAACCATAGATTTCTGGTTCAAGATCTACTTAGACTATATTTAGGGTTAGTCATTCCAGTTTAATCTTTAAACCTTGCCAGGAACTTCTGTAGATACGTAGGCCTTTTTATCCAAATTGTTCTGGGGACCATTTGGTATCATAATATGTATGCAGGTTTTGGGTTAAGCATCCAGGAATTTTGCTTTTTAGTAAAGAAAATGCAAGTGTATACACGTTGCGGTTGCACTGAGGCCTGGCAACAAGCCTGTAGTAAACCAAAAGTCATTCTGTTCTTTTTTTTAAGGCCTCTGACATTTTGTTTTTTAATGGACTTATGGGGAATACTGTATGTAGACCATAGTAATGTCAAACTTGAAAGATGCATTAATGAATTTCATGACCTCAGGGTATTTTTAAAAAGTCTGTTTTCTAGGTCCCTACTTTGTGGATCCTCAGAGATGAGATTTTTTTTTTTAACATCTTGTATTGACTAGAAGGAAATACAACTCTTAAATGTTCATATAAGCAAAAACAATTTGTTAGGTTTTTTTATCCATGGCTTTAAAAACTGTACGATACATGGCAAATCTTTACTAATTAACTATCATGAATTATTTTGTCTTGTTTACATGGCATATAGTTCTGTGATATATTTCCGTATGCAGTAATGTGGATGAAATGCCTGGGAAAAGTTTCATTTTGGGCCAGCATGGTGATGCACACCTGTCATCCCAGCACTTGGGATGCTGAGGCAGGAGGATCACAGTGAATTTGAAGCCAGCTTGAGCTGTATACAGAGTTCAAGTTCAGCCTAAACTACAAAGTGAAACCCTGTGTCAAAGAGCCAAGAAAAAAACTAACAATTTAGCTTTAAAACTGACATTTGCCTATGTTAGTTTTAAAGCTAAATTATGACAAATACCATAAAGAAAATTTCAGGTCTTGTCTGAGTAAGTCATGCGTCTAATGCAAATGAAAATACTTATAATTCAAACAAATCAGCATTCGGGCTAATTACCTGCCAGTGTGCATTTTCCACCATCTATTTTCCCACTGAAAACATTTTACAAAGATCTCAGTTGACTCATAAGAACAATATCAACACCAGACAAGCTGATTTTCATGAGCAGTATTAACGGAAATATTCAGAGCCATGTAATCATGGGGAGAATAGTTACTGGCCTTTGAGATTGTACAGCAGAAGCCCAGTGATCCCTTGCTCTATAACTAACCAGGTCTTAGTGTTTTTATCAAAATATCAAATATCTGCTCACGTTCTGTAAGAGGACTTTAGTCTTTGTAAAGAAGACACAGAAAAGTCCATTTCTGAGAATAGGGATTGTCTTGTAGTCTGTATGGTCAGAATGCTTTCTTTAACATCCTATATTAGTTTGTATCTGTGAATAGAGAATGAGGAGCTGCTGATGGTTCTTGCTTCTGTAGATGTAATGCCCCCACTCCCACCCTCAGTCACAACAGAACAATAGTTGACAGTCCTCTTTGTAATGAACTGACAGATTAATCCTGCTGGCATAGTCCTTGCAATAATACTGATAGAGGGAAGTAGTAGGATTTATTTATCTCTAAGGTACTTTGATGTGCACTTTTATACCCCTTGCCTAGTGTCTTTTCAAATCATTTGTATGACTGGAATACACTAGTAAACTAGATAGTCTGTAGATAGTTATTAGTATTAGTCAGTATTAGTCAGAACTGATGGATGCAATAATTGAAGTATAACACTAGAGTATGCTTTCCTGGTGTCAAATGGTGACCTCGTGGATATTCCAGAGAAGGTGTAGAATCTTAGCATCAGGAGTGATTAGAGGGTATCTAGTCAAATAACTTATGAGCTTAGAAACCTGTTCATAAGAAGTTTCTGACTTACGGTCATCTGGCTCTGCTGTAGACTGCATGCTAGGCATTTATTCTAGGATGGCCTTGCTCCTTGACATGCGGTCTGAACTGGCATTATGAACTCTCCTGGGAGTGTGTTAGAAATACAGAATCTCAGGCCCTACCTCAGAGTTCCTGAAAGCCAGGATTTTAACAAGGTTCCCAGGGGTTTCATCTGTACCATATAGTTTGAGAAGGGCTACTCCTGCATGACTTGGGAGTGGGAGAGATCAGCAGCTGGAGAAATGGAATAGTCGTGTGATGTGAGAGAGCCACTTACTGCCTACTGGAGAGCAGTGACAGGGAAAAGAGAATGGTGTTATCCTGGGACCCAGCTAATTGGCTATTTTGATAATCGAAGTTCAGAGATTACTGATTTGTGGTTTGGGTAATAGGAAAATTGTAGATCAATTTATAAAAGTTGGAAGCAAAAGATTTTTCAGGCAGTATCAGTAATTAATTCAGTAAACTTTGAGGACCAGGACTGCAGTTAGGAATTGGTGGTGTAGTAAATAAAGATTTATCTTTTGTTGGTATTTACAAATTTAACTTTGGACAACTGATATTGGAGAGGTATTAGTTTGAAATGGTAATGTAGGTGGTGACTAAAATATACAGTGAATATTTAAATTAAAAATATTACAATAAAAGATTCTGCTATTAATCCTCTTCAGAATATTCCCTCTCCCTTCAAACATAGTTATCACATTGTTTTTTGCCACTTTCTGCAGCAGTTCTAGAAGACCTCTTTTGAGACTTGATGAGGTGTGATAAAACATGTGGTGAATGGTTCTGCTGAGTGTCATCCAATGGAAAGGCAGGCTTGGAAATTCACTAAGGTGTGTCCTCCTCAACCTTGTTTACTGGATCTGGCAGTGTGAAACTTTAGGCTCTTGGTCAAAGTCAAAATGATCCTCAACAGTAAATATTTTGAATCAGTTCAGGACTTGGAAATGCCACAACAGCATAAGTAAAGACACTCACAAAAAAGGACCTCCAGAATTGCTTCAGAAAGTGGTAAGAATGATGGGCTAAGTGTGCTCAAAGGAAGGAGGAGTATTTTGAGGGGGATTAAGGACAGTGTATCTTTTACTTTAATAAATTTTTAAAAACTTAAACATTCGCTGTAGTTTTCCATCACCTGACTGCAGCTATCCTTATAGCTAGTAAATGGACCTGGCTCATCACCCAGTTTTCAGTGGACCTTTGTTGCTTTCTAATGTTTACCTTATGGGTGGTAACTCTCAGGAAGGTGGTAGAATATTTATTTATTCATTTTTTTACAAGAACTTTTTTTTCATATACAGAGCAAGTGCTCATGCTGGTGATGGCTATGGGATGGAAGTGGCCTAAAAAGAGTGATGTATTAAATTTATGAAGTTTTCAGGATGTATTCCTTTTGAATGTTGAGGTTTTGTTTTCCTGTCTGGTGGAGAGAAGATTTATGTAAATAATATACCAAACCTTGAAATGTCCTAGAGGAGGTATTCACACAGTGCCTTGGGGAGCCCGAATGATGAAGAGAAAGCTCAACTTTCAAAGTGGAATGCTGTGGAAATGCTTCTTTGGGAGGATTCCTTGTGTAAATAGACCACTGGCATTGCATGAAATGGGCGAGTCAGGTACTCCAGTCTGAATGAAAAGGCAGGATGTGGGTCACGAATGGTCAGTAGCTTGGAATAAAGTATTAGGTAATGAAATTAAAAAGTAGTAAAATGAGGCTAAAGGGAAGATTGGGGCCACATGATGAAAGACCTCACATGTTAGGTAAGGACTTGACTCAATAAGCAGTAAGGCAGGAGGTGACATTAGATTTGTATTCTAGAACGGCAGTCAATTGGAGGGTGAATTGGACAGAAAGCTACTAGAGATGTGGAGGCTGCCTTAGTGGGGCCTTTAATAAACATTTTTAAAATTCCTCTGTGCTAAATAAAGCTCTCTGTTAGAAGCTGGAGAGCCTACAAAATGGTGGTATATATTGTTGTTGCCTCAGAATTCAGCCTAGTCGATAAGAAGGAAAGAATTGCAGTGCTACTTCTAAGATTTGTACAATATGATTGTCATACAAAGTAGAGAAATAGTCACCTGTGCTGTGGCCGGGGGAAGGTGGGAGATGATTTTGAAGATTAGAAAGAGTAGGGCAGGGGTAAGAGTAGATGGGATAGGACATTCCCAGCAGGACAGGAATGCTACTTGGCAGCTCTGTGAGGAAGGTCTGTATGAAGTCAGTGTGGGTGAAGAACTGCAGACAGAGGAAAATTGTTTATAATACAGAATTGTTGGATTTTGTTGAATTATATATGTGTGTAGCATGAGAGGAATAATTCAGGATTTTTAATTCATTCCTGAAGTAATTTAAGTGAAGATACAGATACAGATACAGTGTGAACAAGACCAACAGGGTTTTGCATGTCAGAATGATGTGGGGAGTTCCACTTTGGGGGCTATAATCTCATTAATGCACAGGCAGACTATAGTAGTAGTAATTGGCCTTAGTGTGAGGGTGAATTATGTTGTGTCAGAATATTTAAATTTGAGATAGCAGGACATTTAAGTATGTCTGAAGAGCTGGAAGATCCTCTATTCAGATAGTAGTTGAAATCTTGGTTTGAATGACATCACAGGGTAGAGTGGATAGTGAGTATGGGTCTGGGGAAGTATTTCTGGAGGAATTCCTTTATTTCAGTAGTGATGAATCATGTTGCATGAAAGAATTCAGATACAAAAGAGACATACTCTATGTTTATATGACAGTCAATTATAGACAAAACTGTTTTCTGATAGTAGATTTTAATAGCAGTTATCTTTGAGAGAATTATTGGTGGAAAAGTGCAAGAGAACCTTCAGGTTTTGTGTTGATCTAGGGTTTAGTTTCCTGGATTGAAGATCTACCTAACCATAATCTTCACAGTTACTATGCCTGATAAGGTGTAAGGTATACTTCAATAGAGTAGTCCTGAAGGAAGAAACTGGAACGTTGTTTCTATCCTGAGAGATAGAAGGAGGCGGAGGCTAAGGATGATGACTAAGAATAAACAAAGGAAGCTTCTGCAAGAAATGAGGGGATGAAGTTATAAACAACCAGGGAGTTAACCCTGGATGGGAAAAGTGCTGTCTGTTTTCCTAAGGCTGTTAGGAAGAATGAGTGAAGATAAAAATTTTTTGGAGACTTCAGGGTCATTCCTCTACTGGCTTCAATATTTTTATGTGAATGAGAAGGTAAGGAAAAGCCAAGTCTTAACATTTGTTGTAATATACTTTTTTTCAGGTAATCCTCAACCAATCATAGACTATACCATTGATGGCCAGCCTTTTAGGGCTTTCAGTGATACAAAAAGCCTGTTGTGGCATGGGTGCCATAGGTTCGCCACTACTGATCTGTACCCATCTGTTCAAAATTCTTGACTCTGATTTCTATCTATGCTGAAATAAAGTACTGTATTGCATTGAATGGAGAGTGGTTAAACTAGAGGTGGAGGAACTGATTGCCAAACTTGTGTTTTGTTTTGTTTTGTTTTGTTTTGTTTTATTTTACAGGCTTGATAGTGTTTGCATGGGCAGGTTTGTTTTCGTAGCAATTTGTGCTTCTTTACCCCTAACCTCAAAGGGGGTGTGTTTAGGGGAGGGGTGGGTGGAGGAACATGATGGTCAGAGGCTCTCAAGGAAGTTGTAGCTAGTAGTAAATTAAAAAGCTAGGATTATGCTTCCTATTATATTGTTTCTTTTCTATATATAAAATTTCTTACGAATAACTTCTAAGATAGATTTTTTTCTCATGACTTGGTGGTTGAACTGTTGTTATTGCTTAGATCTAGAATGTCTCTTTTGGTAGTAGGATTGAGGGTGCACTGCACTTACAAGTGGATTAATCTACTGATAAGTTTGTAGCTAACCGTGCTGTTAGAAGGTGGGGGCTAGTTAGAGGAGGGGAGTGTCACTGGGGATGTGCCTTAGGAGGGTTTCTATATCTTCCTGGCTTCTCCCTTGTGGCTGTGCTTTCTGGCTGTCACAGGTTGGGCAGTTTTCCTTTGCCATGCCTTTCTGTGATCCTATTTCTGCCTTGGAACCTACGAGCTATGGACTAAATCCTCTGAAAACGATAACACAAACTAAAGCTCTTGGGCTTTTAAATTGTGGGTGTTGGGTATTTTGTCTGAACACCTGGAATGTGACTACTACAAACTGGTTCTGAAGAATGCATTTTCCATCATACATTATTGGAGGGACTGAGGACTTGAATGTGTTTATGTGAGTGTAAATACATGGTAAAATTTAAATGGTTATATACCAGATGGTATAGAGGACAATTATTGTAAATAATAAACATGATTAAGAAACCATGCTAAACCTATCATTTTTCCTCTTGTCGATTGCAGTAAGCACTGAATTTGTGCTTTATGCTTAGTACTGCCCTAGATGCTGAGATTTCAAAGTGTGGTTATTGAAATAAATGAATAGCTACAGTGATACTTCTATACTTGTCATTAATTGGTTCCATGAGGTGCGATGACTACCCAAAATGATAAATACCAAAAGTTTGTTTTGGCTGGAAAGGGCAATTGACAACAATTTCCAGCTTGTGAGTCCAGTGGCAAGATTTTCTCATCAGTATGTGTTGAGCATCAAATTTAAGGTGTTTGAAACTAGTACCAAAGTATGACTGCAGCACTTGGTCGTTCTTAAGATATAGGTGCTCTAGCCAGGTGTGGTGGACCATGCCTGTAATCCCAGCAGGTTGGGAGGTAGAGGCAGAGTGCTCCAGCTTGCCCAGTAGTTGGGGTTATAGGTATGTGCTATCATGCCCAGCTAATTCGTTTCTTTATAATAATTATTGAAGTTGCCCCCACCCCCAGGGGAGGTAATTGAACTGAGGGCCTTAAGCATGAGAGGCTCGCACTCTACCACTTAGTTACATCCCCAGCCCTTTAACAACTTTATTTTGAGACAGTCCTGCTTCGTTGTTCAGTTGCCTAGATCAGGCTTGAATTTGTGTTCCTCCTGTCTCGGCTTCTTGATTAGTTGGTATTATAGACATGATATTATGTGCCACCAGATTTTTAGTTTTTTGTCAAAACAGTCTTGCTCTGTAGTCCAAGTTGCCCTTGAGTTCGCTGCTTAGATCAGGCTGGCCTGCCTCAGTCTCCTGAGTGCTGGTATTATAGGCATGTGCCACCACACCACATTAGCCCATTTTATTCTTATTATGGAAAATTTTGGAATAATTAGAAAAGTAGGTAATATATTGTATTGAACTCTTATCTAGTCATTGTCCACTGTCAACAATTAACAACTAATGATCTTTGTTTTGAACCCTCTTTCTTCTGCCTAGCTTATTTCATCCATAAATACCTTTAAGTTTATTTATTTTAAAACTTAAGTACTCTTAAAAAGACTGATTTTGTTTAAAAAAGTAAGTTTAATTCTTATTTTTCAACAAATATCTAGTCAGTTTCAAGTTTTCAGTTGTTTAAGTTTTTGCACCTGAGCAGTGTATCAAAACTGTGTCTTCAAATAATAGAATAAAACGGGGCCAGTGATGTAGTTCAGCACTCTGCTCTGTAAATTGCCTGATTCCGGAAAAAAATCTATTAGTTAAACATTGTAGTTTCGCATAAGATTACCCCCCATACCCCCACCTCCTCCTTCAATAAACTCAGATGATCTAGGTGTACAGGACTGATGCTCGGAATACTTCCGGGTGTAGCTGGTGAGTGGTAGCAGCTTCCTCAGAGCATCCCTGTCTGCCTTACCCCATCCATAGTGTCTCATGCGTGTTGTTTTGTGCCTAGTTCCAGTGGGTCGATGGGTTTGTGAATACTAATTTGGAGCAACAGAAATTATTTGTGTGTTGTTTAGTTCTGCTCATGATAGTTCTTATTTTTTGCAACATATTTTCCTGCAAAGTGGTGGTTTTGCGGTGTGAGAATCGGTGTTTATTCAGGTGGAGAACCTGTATTTATTCAGGTAGAGTGCTTTATACATATGTCACAGACTTAGTGTGAGAAGTGGTTGGAATGTGATGGGCTGGGGATCTGTGAAAAATAAAGAGAAGCAGTGGGACTGGGCCGCCTCCTGCCTCAGCCTTACCACCAGGAGCTAATTAAGGTGACCAGTGTGGATGGCCTTCTTCCAGCCTGTTCGAACATCTGAAAGCAAATCCTGGTCAAAATTGGACTTTTATCCTGCCCCTGCCCTCATGCTTTTTGCAAAACTGGAACTTTAAAAATTTTATGTATTTATTTTTGCACTTTCAGTAAAGTAGGGAGTTGCTAAAATCATACCAAGAGATTTGAAGCTATTATTTTTAACACCCAAAGGGTTGTTGGTATACAGTCCCTTCAGAATAGGAGGTTCTTGGGAATTATAGAGCCTTTCCCAGTACTCATCTCAGCCCAGGAAGTTTATATTTGTAATCCCATGACAAGTTATTGGAATCCTAGTGGGTTAATTCCAGTCTACCATTTCCAGTGCAACCCATGGCGAGAATAAAGACACTAGTTATGGGGAACCAAGGGGTCCTAAGTCCAGCCACACTGAAGGTCAGGTTTCATGAATGAAGGATCAGTGACTATAAGAATTGTGGGAAGTGAGTGCCATGAGCTGGGCTAGGTAGGAGGCTTGAAATCACCTCTGCAAATGCAGAGAAAAGGATATGCAGAAAGAGTAATCTGCATAACACAACTGAGATAGTATCTAAAGTTCGGGTCAGTGCTTTAGCTCTGATGTATAATCTTTGAAGCCCCAGGAAATCACAGCCTCTATCTTAAGGCTCATCCCAACCCACAGTGTGGGAACAACGGGGTTTGGGGGAAGCACACCTGCTCTCTTCAAAGACTACTGCACCTCAGCTAGACTGATATGCATTGCTTAAAGCCAACTGAAGGGGTGAGGAAAGGCTCCTCGCCAGCTCTGTACACATCAGTACATGGAAACAGGGTCCAGCTCAGTCAAAATGGACGCAGGTGCTCCTCTTTCAAGACCTAGGTGGTCTTCCACAGGGAATGACTACTTTGGGTGTCCAGAAACTCATTAAATCTTAGAGGAACTAGTGGATGAGGAAGAAATCGACATTGCCTCAATGGGAAAGAGACAGCCCCCTGCTGAAAGGTCAAAATCAGTCATCTCCGTGGAAGAGAACCCAGCAAGCTTCCCCACAACCCTCTGGTCCTCAAGAGGTGTCACATCTCCAGCCCTTAGCACATTATCCCAGTGCCCCCTCTGTGGGGAATGACTGCAGCTGCCAAGAGGGCTAAGTTGGACAGAGGCAGAGTCCTGAAGCAGATTAGCAACAGCGGCACATGTGCTAGCCCAGGTCCTTGGGCATGGAAGCGAATGAGACAGACACACAACCTCTTGGTGTGCTGGAGGAGAAACAAGCCGGATGCAGCTGTTTTCCTCTGCATGACTAGATCTTAGAATTAGAAGACAATGAAAAGGCCCCCAAGGCATTTATCCTTTAAAAAGGCACAACATACATCATACTTGTCCATGCGAGGAACAAGAGCTCATTTTGGAAAAGGACTTGTTGAAGAAGCAGGGAGAACATTTGAAACACTTCAGCAGCTACAGAAGTCTGGTGCATAAGGTGACCTAAGGAACTGGAGTCACTCATAGGCTCTCAGCTTCTTACCTAAGGGAAAGTAAGGCAAAAGGTTCCTTCTGCTCGACCTACAGCAAGCTGTTATGTCTGAACTTAGTTAACCTCACACCCATGGCTGCTGAGTCTTGGATTTGTAAGATTTATCCATAAAGTTCCTCATATAGGACTTAGTGCAGAAAAGAATATTTTTTTATGCTTGATTTTTTTCCCTTAAACATTTATATTTAATTTATGCAGGATGTGCCATGACTATTTAGGGGTCGGCAGTGTACAGCATTCTTTTTTTTTTTTTGTAGTACCAAAAATTGAACTCATGACCTCACACTTGCCAGGCAGGCTCTGTGCCGCTAAGCCATATCCCCAGCTTATAAACAGATTTATATTTAAGAGTTGCTTTTTAAGTACCACCATCAAACAACTTTCCTTGTGTAAATATGGATATTAAATGTAATTTTTAATAAAATGTAACAAATATACATCAAAAGAAAATCAACAGAGTGAAAAGAGAACCCACAGAGTGGGAAAAAATTTTAGCTAACTGTCTGTCAGATGAAGGACTTTTACCTAGAACATACAAAGAATTGAAAAATATCAGACCTCTCAAGTTCAAAGACCCAATCCAAAAATGGGCATCTGAGATGAACAGAAACTTCTTAGATGAAGAAATACAAATGGCAAATAAATATATGGAAAAAATGTGCAACTATTCATCATTTGAGAAATACAAATTAAAACATCACTGAGATTCCATCTCATCCCAGAAAGAATGGCTGTCATCAAGAAATCAAACAGTAATACATGCTGGCAGGGCTGTGGGGAAAAAGGAACACTTCTCTGTTGACGGGAGTGTAGACTGGTGCTACCACTGTGAAAATCAGTGTGGGGATTCCTCAGAAAGCTAGGATTAGAGGTCCCACTTAACCCAGCTATTCTCCTTTTGGATATTTTCCCAGAAGAATTAAAAACATCATACCATAAATGTGTACCTATGTGTATAGCAGCACAGTTGGTCATAGCTAAATCTTGGAAACAACCCAAATGCCCATCAACTGAGGAATGGATAAAAAAGATGTGGTATTTTTATACAATGGAATACTACTCAGCTATAAAGAAGGGTAAACTTTTATAGGTAAATTAATACAACTTGAGACCATACTCATAAGTGAAATAAATCAAGACTTGCCTGTATCAAAGCATCATACTGTCTTCCTAGTATAAGAAACTGAAAGAGTAAATAAGCTCCAGAATGTACAATAGATACTGTGAAAGGGGAAGAAACTGCTCAAAAGGAAAGAATAACAGTTGGGGTAAAGGAGAAAAGAAGGAAGAGAAAAGAAACACACACACACACACACACACACACACACACACGATAGCTAAGACAATTATACTACCAATTTCTACTTGTTCATTGAGAAGAATAGTTTGTGCTTATATTGTTTGATCAGTTTTTCATGCTTAAATCTTATAATCTGAGCAACTACCTTGAAGATAATGGTATGTATTATATTAACTGTTATTAATCTGTTACCTGGTTTTCAAATTCTGTATCATTTTTTCTCTTTAAAATATAAAGATTTTAAGTACATTTGCCTTTTTAAAAGTTGATTTTTTCTGTGCTTTAAAAAAAATAAAATTGGCAAATACATAGTTGAACCAGAAAAAAGATTTGCTCAGTGCATTATATGAATTTATTCTCATGCCCCTCTCCATTTCATTATGAAAATTGGTGTTTGTTTTTAGTACTTACCAATGCTTGCTATAAAGTTAGGTACTGAAATTATTGGTGAATGAAGTAGGAGAGGAACCAAGCAAACTACCAGTTAAGGAAAACACAGGAAGAGAAGAACATCATGTAATGCCTAACCATGTTTGAAATTTCATTGATATTAATAGCTCTACTTTATCCATCAGCATGTGCTTATTGAAAGGTGCTTGTTGGGGCTGAAAGTGGAGCTAGTAGTAGAGCACCTGTCTAACAGGTGGGAGGGTTTGGATTTGACCCACAGCACCATTAAAAAAGAAATGTGACATAAGCATGTATGTTATTAGTTAAACAATGTAAATGTTAGAAATAATTTTTGTATAAATGCATATGTTTAGCTCATACATAATAACATGTACATTTGGGATAGGTTTCTTAATACTAAGTTTTAGTTTATTTGTGGTTTGAAGAACATATTTGCTAGGTTTTGCACCTTGCCACAAGAATTTGGAGTTTGAATTACTCATTTGGTTTAGGTCTTGTGTTAACAAGGACTTGTTCCAAAAACTGTATAAAGAAGGAAGGGGTATAATGTGGACAGAACTCACAGACTTCATGGTTAGGAAGGGTACCTACTGTAATTTAATCATGTTTTTAAGGCTAGCATTTGAATATTATTGAAAACAGTAATTACTTAAAAATAACTTTTATTTTAGAGTTTAATGACCTTGTTGCTATTATACTATGTATATTTAAACATTAAAATTGATGTTTCTCTTTTTTATTTTTGGGTAGGTGTGAAGTCTACTTGAATCTTAACTTGCTCCTTTCATAAAAAAGGATGGGTGAGATCAGGTTCTGTGTACTTTGAATCGAGAATATTTACTTTACTATGATTAAGAACAGAAAATAAAACGTATGTGTTAATGGTAATATTATAGGCTAGTTCTTTTAGAAATGTCTATCAAAAGTATTCCAGGTCCTCCTTGCCTCAAAGAAGTGGACAAGCCAAGCCAAAAAGTGATGACAAAAAACAATGCCAAAAAGTTTTATTTGAAAGGCGAGGGGGGCCAAGGATACAGCTCAGCGGCATAGTGCCTGCTTGACAAGTACGAGGTCCTGAGTTTGATTCCTGCTACCAAAAAAAAAGGTGAGGGGTGAATGGGTGTGGCAGAAGTTGGCTCTGCACAGCAGACTTGCACCAAACAAAGAGAAAAAGAGGTAAAAGTAAAAACAGAAGTCTGTGGAGCAGCACGGCATGGGCTTTTCAGGAACTCATGGTAGCGGCTCTCCGTGATATGCTGACCGTGTCTCTTGGGAGCCCAGGAGAAGTTCTCTGCACAGGGTCCTGGTGTCCCCAGGGATCTTGTAATTGGCTGGTCTGGCTCTTTCCCTGGCCAGCTTTGCTATGCCATGCCCTATCTCATCTGAGTAGCATTTTCTAGCACACTGTAAATTCTCAGAATATAGTAGTACAATAGTTTGCATGATCCAAACCTTCAGGAAACTCATGTCATTGAGAAACCTAGAAAACATTACTTTTTTTTTATTGTGATCTGAACAAACAGTACCATTGAGAGTCCTTTAGCGGCCCTGGTGGGGAGTGAGAAACTTAGTAACAGCACTTATTATCTTCACATGGTGAGGGGTGGAGTAATGTTGAAGGAAATTACAGGTTTTTTTGTTTCGTTTTTTGAGTAGAAGATTTTTATAATGACCACTCTACAAATTGCTTTTCAGTTTTCCAGATATTTTCAATATTGGAAGGATAATCATTGAAGCAAGCCAATGAAAGATTCCTGATTAAAAGGGAAATTCTTAATGTGATATTTGTCTCCTCTGTAACTTTTAAGAAAATTAAATTACTGGTAGTAAATATTCCCTCATATTTCTTTTCTCCATGTCAATCTATGGTAAGAGTCTTTACAACTTGGAGGACAAATATGATTTCAAGATTTGCAGCAGAAATACTGTACAAGTTTAAAATGAACTGTGTCAGAAACAGACTGGGTCCAAGGTGTAAAACTATGCGACTGACTACCGCATTTCTTTCTGGGACTCTGAGAGGAAGATTACCTTAAGGCGTGCCTTATGGATTGCTTTCTGTGTTAATTTGTGGAGGACCATGATTGGAAGCGCTCAAGGAATTTTTTTTTTTTCAGTTGAGGTTTCCTCAAACATTGGTACTTCCTGGTGTTCTTAAATATTTATGGTTTATTTCTCCAATTTGGTTTTCTACTTTTCTGCCTATTGCTTATAACTGCCTTGGAAAATTGTGAATATTATTTGAATGATGAGCTAAGTAGCAGTTTAGTTTGATTTTGCCTAAATGATTTTAGCTTTGCAATCTTTTTCTTTGAAAAGTTTATAAGCTATTTTGACCCTAAAGAGAATAATGTAAAGCCCATCTGACCACCCTCATGTTGAATCCTACATTTTATTGTAGGATGCAATTTCTTAAAACTGCACTTGTATACACCTAAGTCAGTCTCAACAAGTTTTGTAAGATTTATTTTTGTATATCTTAGGGATTTTTGGTCTTACTTATTTTTGTCGTATTTTAAATGGTGGTTTGAAAATTGCTAATGCATAATGGGGTGATTTAATTTTTGCATTTTGATCTTTATTTTGGCAATCTTGCCGATCTTTTATTAATTTTCATATTTTGTATATATATTTGTTTGAATTATTTTGTTTGGTCAACCCTATGGTAAGTTTTCTTCAAGTATTGTAAATGTTATTTCTTATACTGGCTAGGACTTCCAATTTAATGTTGAAAGAAAGGTGGTAGGAAAGTGAATTTTCTTTATCATAAAGATAATGCATTTTACCATTTAAGTTTCAATTAAATAAACTTTATAAAGTTAAGGATGTTCTGAGAATTTTGTTTTCAAAATCATGAGAGGGATTTTTTTGGGGGTAGTTACTTTTCTGTATCTAGTAACATGGTGAGATGTGTTTTTTCTCCGTTAGTGAATTACATATCTAGGCTTTCTAAAAGTAAAACCTTTTTTCTCCTTTTCTTCCTCCTCATCCTCTTCCCCCACATCCCCTCCTCTTCATCTTCATTTTCCTCCTCCTCCTCCCCCCTCCCTTTTTTTGACAGGATCTTGCTATCCAGTTCATGATGGCCTTGAACTCATTGTGTCACCCAGGGGGCCTCCAAGTCACAATGATCCTCCTGCCTCAGCCTCCCAAGTGCTGGGATTACAGGCATGTGCCACCACTATACCTGGGCAGTCCTTGCATTCTTGGGACAAAGTTATCTTGCTGAATTTAATGAGCTGATTTTTTTTCAGTGTTGTTTTATTAATGTCTAAAACTAAAAATGGCTTAAACTTCTTTTTTTGTTTTGAGACACGATCTAGCTATGTAGCCCAGGTTGGCCTCAAACTCATGGCAATCCTCCTGCCTCAGCCTCCTGAGTGCTGAGATACAGGCATGTGCCATCATGGCTGGCAAACTTCACTTCTTGGACAATTCTTAATACTTCATTTCAAAGCTATTATTTGCTTCAGAAGTTGAATTGGGAAGCATTCTCTTTTTTTCCCCCTAACAATTTGTGTAATATAAAAGTTACCAGTTTGTTCCTTAAATGTTTGGTAGAACTTGCATAAAATTTTAGACTTGGTACCTTTTAGACAGCAGATTTAATTTATTATAAATATATTGAGATCCTTTCCAAGTGAGCCTCAGGCCAAGTCCAGCTGCTTTCCTTGAATCCACAAAGTATAACTCTTGCATCTTTTAACCACCTTCAAACCTTAAGTGTAGGCCATTCTCAGCACAGTCCCTTCTCTTAGCTCTTGCCAGCAAAGCAAGTTATCATAGCTTTAAGAATTTCAGGTCTTAGGTGTTCTTTACGTTCCAGGGGAGAATATGAAGCTCCAGGAGTTGTTCTCTCAAAGCCTTTTTTTATTAGCAAGGGGCGGGGCTACCCCTTTCCCCTGGCCCATTCCTGGAGTGTTGGGTAGTAGGGGAGATCATCACAATAGTATGTGTGGTACTCATTTCTCTTTCCATTCTAGAGCCAAATTTTGACTTTTAGGAATACAAATGGGCCATGGATATTGCCAAAGAAAAGGATTATGGCAGTTACTTTATTTTATTTTAGTTTTTGTCTTTTTGAGACAGTGTCTCATTATGCAGTTCAGGCTGGCCTTAAACTCACTTATGTAGCCTAGGCTGGTCTCAAACTCCCAGTGATCCTCCTGCCTCGGCCTTCCGAGTGCTGGGATTACAGGTGTGCACCACGCCCGGCAGCCTATCACAGTTATTTTAAAGGTCTCAAATGGCTTTACTTTGGTTTCTAACATTGGGCAGTATTTTGTTCAATAAAATAATATTCCTGGTGTCGTAGGCATTTTGTTGTCATTGAGACACAATACCCAGTTACCCACAAATTGTAGGAAGAGAGATTTGGCAGGCTTAAGTAACTGGATTTGTAACTTTTTTTAGTGTTTTGGGAAAATCCCTCCTAGATATTGTTGAAACTTCCTTTGCCTTCCTCCTCCATATTTATGTAATTTATGCTCTTATTTTAATTCCAGCAACCGGTTCTTTAGGAATTCTCTTTCAGTTTATTCCTAAAGTCTCATGCTTATTCCTTTTCCAATCTTTTTTTCTACTAAGTGGCCTTGAACTATTGCCCCTCCCCATGCCACCCTGCCTTGGAGCCAGCTGATTATGGACTGAAACCTCCATAAACTGTGAGGTAAGTCAACCTTTCCTTCCTTAATTTTGGATGTCGGGTATTTTGTCCCAGCCATGAGAGAGAAAAGTAAAAACTAAGCTACACCATGAACAGTAAGTTTTTAATACCATTTTAATGGCATACCACCAGTTTTATCATGAGGTACTTTAACTTTTACTTGATTTTCATTTTAGTTCTAAATACTTGTAATTGATTTTCACTTTATTTTGTAAATTGAAGGTCCTTCATTATTATTTATTTAGAATTTTGCATTTATTTAGAATTTATTTAGAAGTTTGCATATATGATGTTGATTCTTTAGTATTAAGATTGACTCTGAACTAGATATATTTTTTGTAACTGTTCCATGTCTGATTAAAAAATGTATATTCTAATACACCTTTAATTGTTGGGTGTTTATTAAATCTAATGTATTCATTAGCTCATGTTTGTTAATTATATCACTCGTGCCCTTTTTATTGCTCAGCCATTGAGATTAGTATTATAAACTCTAATGAATTTATCAGACTCCTGTTTTAATTCCCTCTTCAATGTATTTTGAGTCCATTTTGATAAATGATAGGTAGATTCAGAATTATCTTTTTGTTGACTGAATTTTTGTGATTCTTTTTTTACTCTGTGACTGCTTTTGCCTCAGTGGGTATTTTTGATGTTTATGCTTATGCTAGCTTTCTTTGGCAAATGTTTATATGGTGTCTTGGTTGCTTTTTTCTCATTGCTGAGACAAAATACCCAATACCCAAAATGAAGGAAGGAAAGGTTTATTTAGCTTACAGTTCGTGGAGGTCTCAGTCCATACTTGGCTGGTTCAGAGGCAGAGTGGCACATGGCAGAGGGCAAACTGTTCAGGGCAGCAGAGCACAGCAACCAGCAAAAGGGTGGAATGGCTGCAAGCAGCCTCCTTTTCTCCCCTACACTGTAAACAACCTACCCCCACCCAGGGGTCGTGAACCTCTCACACAATCTCCATGCCCTCCTCTTCCACAGGCTCAGAATGTTTACAAAGTAAGCACCCCAGCTTGCTAAACCTCTAGATTCCCCAAGTTGACACAATGTATCAACCATAACATACCGTATATATTTTTCCTTTTTCAATTTTTCCATCATTGGTGTAGTTGTTGTTATGAACAGAATAGCAGGCTTAAAATTGAAATCTTGGCATTTTGTGAAGTGAGTCTGTTCATTACATTTGGATTTACTTCTTTATATTTAATCCCCTCCTCCCCAAGGTTTTAGAGGTTTTCTTTTTAGGGGATAGAGGTTTCTTTAGTTCTCATTTTCCTTTCCATTCATCTGGAAGTCTTATGATTTGTTTTATTTTAGTGGCTACTTTTAAACATTTAACTTGAATATATGACTTTAAAAGTCTATGATCACAATTTGTTCAGCATCCTTCTCTTAGAAACAAAAATAACAAACCAACAAAGCATCCCACAACAAAATGACCCCAGAATAATTGAATTCTGATAATCTTGTCATTTCTAGGGTTATTTTTGACTTTTTTTTTCTTTCTCATGCCTTTTTACCCCTGAAATCAGGTTATATTATTATTATTGAGCACATGTTTAGAGTTATGCATAGACTTACTGGTACTCTTAAGTGTAAATATTTATGGAGAAGTTCTTTTGTGTTTTTTTTTTAAAGAAGTTTTTAGGATCTCATCAAACACCAAACTCTTTGGTGGCACGGAAAAAAGAACACATTCTTTTCCCTAACATGGAAAAAAAAAACAAAAAAAAACTTCAATAACAAAATGCCACAATAGAGAAAATCATGTAGAAGTGTGTTTCTGAAAATTTAAGAGATACTACTAGGCATCTTTTTTCCTGCCAGTCTCTTTTTCCTTCCTAGTTTTCCTCTTTCTGTTGCATTCTTCAGCCAGGGTAGTCATAACGAAACACCACACACCTGTGGTCTAAACAGGGGACATTTATTTTCACAACAGTTGTAGACTCTGGAAGTCCAGCACTCAAGGTCTCAGCAGGTCATTTTCTTTTGCGGCCTCTATCCTTGGTTTGAGGATGGCACCTTCTTGGTGTGTCCACGCATGACTGTACATCTTTGTATCTCTTGTGTGTGCAGATTCTTTCTATGAGTGTACCAGGAAGGTTGGATTAGGGTCCTCTGTGGCAGCCTTATTTTAATGTAATCACATCTTTCAAGGGTCTGTTTTCAAGTACATATTCTGAGGTCCTGGAGATTAGGGCTTTCCCTAATGAGGGGGGCACAGTTTGACCCATAACACTCAGCTTCCATCTTTCTTCTTTGGGTAAGTGGTGTTCATTGTGCCTGTGTGTAGGTGGATGTGTGTTCCATTGGCTCTGTGGTGCCAGTGTAGTTCTTGTCCTCAAGAGGCTTATAGTCTGGACAAACTCAGTGATAATTTCTTTGCATCTCTTTCTCCTTCTCTTTCCCCTCCGTACACACACCAATACCCATACCCACAGAGGGGAGCACGTGGGGGTCGTACCATACTTGTAGCCATCTGATTAATGTAATTCAGTTGTACATATGCAGTGAAAATTGAAAATATCTCAGAAGTCTTAAAAATCTCAGCACTTTCATTTTTATAGTTTTTTTTTTTCTTACAAAGAACTCTATTCAGATTCAGATTTGACTATTGAATGTTTGCCTTTTGCATTCCTTGCTTTTCTTTAGCTACTTGTGTGACTTGTTGCTCTTATGGAAACACTGTATGTTATAGTTTTTTCCTTTTTTTTTTTTAAATACCTAAGATAAACAACTTGAAGGAGGAGAAGTTTATTTTATACAGTTCTTTTTTTTTTCCTGGTATCAGGAATCGAACTCAGGACCTTGACTTTTGCCATGCAGGCACTTATGCCCCTGAGCTGTATCCCCTATAGTTTTTATGTAAGGAGATTTTTGGGTTTTTTTTTTACTTTTGAGGCAGGGTCTCACTATGCAGTTCAGGCTGGCTTTGAACTCGTTTGTGTAGTCCAGGCTGGCCTGGAACTCACTGTGATCCATCTACCCCAGCCTCCCGAGTGCTGGGATTACAATGTGCACCATCACACTTGGCAAGGAGATTTTTAAAAATAAGCTTCTGGACTCTATTTTCTTCTGTAATTCATTAATACACATACATTTATTTATATATGGTACTGAGACTAGAACTCAGGACCACGCATTTGCAAAACAGGTACTGTGCCACTGAGGTAAATCCCTGGCCCTATATTTGCTTTTTGCTGCAGCCCAAAATAGGCTTTAGTTTTAGTTTTGTTTTTTTTTTTTGGCAGTACTGGGGATCGAACTCAGGACCCTGCGCTTGCTAGGCAGGCGCTTATTCCACTGAGCTATATCCCCAGCCTAGGCTTTAGTTTTAGATGTCTAATCATTTCTATTCGAATGGGAGGTCTAGGCAGGAGAATGAAAAAAGAGAGAGAGAGTGAATATACAAGTACCAGGGCAGTGACTGGTTTGTTTATGTGTTCACTTTAAATGCTGTTTTCTCAGGCATCCAAAGCCAAAACTGCATTAAAAAATAGTGTCAGCTGCCATGACTTTTGAGTATTTTATCTCAGAAGATGTCAGTGATCTAGAGTGAATCTTGGATTATTTCTTAAAACAACTACTCATCTGAGAAGTATGATAGGTTTTCTTGTTCTTAGGCTAGTAGGCAGAATGTTTAAAAACATTTTTAAAGAAGTAAGTGTGAAATACATAGAATTTCTTGGGGGGAAGGAGTTAGTTTGGATACTGTTTCTAAAATTAATTGTGTGTAGGAATTTTTAAAGGAAGAAAATTTGAAGGTACCAAGGCATTTGACCTGTAGTAAAAGTATTTGTACTTCAAAAGCGTGGATTAAATTATAATATCTGGTCAACTTCTTCTTGAAATGTTTGTCTAAGAGTAAGAACAACATCAATTCAAGGGGGAAAATGTCTAGCACGTAGAGGAGACTCATCTGGCCTTGTTAGTCCAGTCCAGCTCCTTGGAAAAGGCTTTCATTTGTATGCTGCCTAATTATACTGTAAAATAAAAGACTGAATCCATTAAATAGCCAGGCCCTTTGTGTCATTCCTGAATCCCTTTAATTTCGTGGCTGCATAGAAGCTTTATTCAGAGCATTCTTAGTCTTGCACTATCTTTCCTATCTGCATGCCAGGCCCTATTCATAGTGTTCCCATTGCAGGAAGTTCTCACAGTCATTTGGGGTGGCTGGAGGGGGAGGGGAAAGATGAGGGGAGGCAAAGGACTGTGTGGATCTTTTCCTGCTCCATTTCCTGCTCTGCCTCTTCAAAACAAACCACCAAACAAAAGGCAGACTCAGGAAGATAGCTATAAGGGAGATTCCCAAGTGACTTAATGGGTTGATAACTCCTGGTAAATTGTAAAGTGTGTCTACCTCTGGCATCTGTTTACAGAATACTCAGAAAAAGCATTTTAGGTCAGATAAGGGTAGGAGGCATTGGAAGAATAGATGGTAATTTACCCTAGAGGATTTATTCCTTTTGGCTGAACATATTAAAGAATTTCTTTTTCTTTTCCTTTTTTTTTTTTTTTTTTTTTTTTTTGAGTAGAGAGTAGCCCTTAAAGTGGTATTAGCAGTGCAGTTGGGAGTTGACAAAGAAAGGGGGCTCGAGAGAATATTTTAAAATCCATGTAGAAAGAAATGGAGGCCAAGGAATGCAGTTTCCCTTTTCCTTCCACAACAGTTTTTAGAAATGAATATTTTAGCTCTGGTTTAGGATATGTGACCTTTTACCAGTGGATGTTGGGTTTATATTTTCAGTTTTGTCAGTAAGTATGCATGTAAGGAGAAGACCTGGTATGTGTTTAGTTTTGTTTTGGAAGGCTGGCTGTGGTCTGTACGTGGACTCCCGAGAGCAAGTAAATTGTGCATCAGTTTTGAATGCCAGGATGTTGACTTGGTGAATAGTAGTTATGAAACCCAAAGGAAGCTTGGTCTTGGGTTTTGTGTTCTTTAAAATCATGAGAAGTGGGGTGGAGACATTATCAGGAGGTAGTCCACGTTAAGTTCCATTTTTGTTTCATACCTTTCCCCCCCAGAATTTTGGGTTATGTGGGGTCATTTCAAACGCCTTATCTCTTGTCTCAGTAGATCCTTGTTAAAGCTGGCCACAGAGTTTGAAAGCAAAACAAAACAAAACTAACCCTGTAAAAGCTCTGGTAGAAAATGAGTGAATTTTGGATGAAAACTAAGTGAAAGTGACAGATGTAGCCACATGTTGTGCCATGTTTTCTGCTGTGAAATACAAAAACAAAAACATTAGAAACCTCCTAAAACAGCTATTTAAGAGATAATGACAGGAATAGTCCTGATGTGTGGAGTCCTTGATTGAATGAATAGTAATAGACTGGAATAAAGATAAAGAACTGAATGCTTGATAATTTTCACTAAAATAGTACAGAATTTTTGTGCTTTGTGCTTGCCAGGCGTGTGCTTGTACTGCTGAGCTATATCACTGGCCCAGTCCTATGCTTTTTGCCATGAAGGTTGATACAGGAGATGTATGCAGCTGCCTTCCTAAGCAGTGGATCTTTATAAACTCATTCATTACAACTTATGACACAAACGTGAGACAGGAGCATGCATGCCCTCGCCAGGTTATCAACTGTAGTTGAACTTCACCCTTCTTACTCAGGATGTGACATGGGGTGACTGTTGCTGACAGACCTTCCAACAAAGACACAAAAGTGTGGTTTCCTCAAGGATATTACTTATAAAAAGTTGGTATTTTTTCTCTACAAATTTGATTATTGTCTGTTTTTGAAAGATTTCTTCAGGAGAAAGAGAACACAGCAACTTTTGATCCTGTGGGATTGAGGTACTCTACTGCTTTTTCTTGAAGACAGCCCTTTTAGAGTTTGGTTGATTATTTCCTTGCACTGCCACCTATTCTGATTCCACTAAGGACTGTCTGGTTAGAGCATGTCATTATCATCATGTGACTAGCTTGTATTCCCACCCTTTTTATCTTGAAACTGCAGCTGTTCTTCTGAACTGCTGTGCCATCTTCCCCTTTCTAGAGGGGAGAGCAACCACCGTGTTGTTTCATGGATTCAGGCCTCTCAGTTGTTCCTGTGTTCTTAACTCAGCTGTTCCTGTACTCCTGTGGAATTCTTTTCATCTTTGCGCAAGAGGCATTTACCTATCACCTGCTTTGTCAGTCTGGCAGACTGTGCTTAGAGACAGGACTGGGCAGTTTTTATTGGGTATAGATGCCAGGGTAGCAACAGTACATGTCTGTGTGTGCGCAGGAATGTGTGCAGGAGTCCTGTCAGCAAGTTTGGCCACTTTCATAGAGGTAGAGAGGCTGTTGCATTCAATTTTCTGAGCTGCTTTTTTGTTTTTTTCTAGTGTCAGTGTCATTAATATGTTTGGTTGTCACAAAAGGCAAAGTGTAGGTTGCACTTTGTAGCTGTGCTCAGAGAGGTACGACGCTTTGAGGAGTGTGACAGAATGGACTAAAGGGTCCATTTTGATCCACACTATCAGAAGTAGTGCCTCCTTGACAGAATATGAGAAGGCAGGAATGCTTAGTTATTGTGTCGAAGGGCAACGGAAATCGTCACTTCCCCTTATACTTTGCCATAAGGGTAAAAATGATATATATAACACACACAATTTCACATGCAGATCACGAGGGAAAAAATATAGGTTGAGGTTGTAATTTTTGCAGTGTGTGATAGAAAACATTAAATTCCTACAGTTTCTCTAGGATACGCAATGTATATTTTCGTGATAGTAAAGCAGATGTTTGCCAGGGAGTTAACCAGCTGGATAATACGGTAGCTATTTGACATGGCTAGTGTAGTTCAATAAACTAATTTTTTTAGTAGGATATAGTGATTTAGAAATTTCTGTATTCTTTTCTTTGTTGTCCTTTAAATTATGATCATTCTGTGTAGATGTTTTAAAGTTGAAAAGCATTTCTTTAACCACAGTGTTCAAAACCTGATCTTGTCATGCTCTGTCGACCTGTTGGCTCATTCTTTTCCTTTCTTTATATTCGTATCATACCAATCTTCTTTCTTAACTACTTTTCAAATTTACATGAGGAGTGTAAAGAAAAGTTTATTTCTTTTTTATTTTTATTTTTTTTTTGCGGCACTGGGGATCGAACTCAGGACCCTGCGCTTGCTAGGCAAGCGCTTATTCCACTGAGCTATATCCCCAGCCCCCAAAAAAGAAAAGTTTAGACAACACTTTGATTCTCATATTTGTGTCCTCTATTCCCCCAAATTTGTGTTGAAATCTTAATCGTCAAGGTGATGGTGTTAGGAGGTGGGCCATTTAGGACGTGATTAGCTCACAAAGGCTCTGCGTATGTTTTCTAGTCTGGAATGTGTTTTTATAAAGAAAGTTTGAGGAGCACCATCTGAACTAGGAAGCAGAGCTGGTGGTGGCTTGATCTTGGACTTCCTAGCCTTTGGAACTGTGAGAAAGAAAATATAATTGTTACAAAGTTATCCAGTTGATAGTATTTCTGTTACAGCAGCCCAAACAAAGATAGAAAATTGCTTTAGGTTATGCTGGTAAACTAATTTGTAACTATTTGTGTTTGATTGATATAGGCAGTTACTGGTAGGAGATTCTTAGAAAATGCTATTCTTTCTTCAGGGATGATTCTCTTATTTAACCTTAGCAAACTCTTCCTTTATGTCTGTGTAGGGCAAATAAAAACAATTTGTGTGAATATTTTGTGCCTCCCACCTCACTTGATTTTTATTGGAAACCTGAACTGTTTCTTTCAATTTCATTTTTAAAAGCAGATTGTTTTTGGATAGATGAGATTATGTTACACTAATTAATGATTTTAGTGGTTTAAAATAATACAGGTTTAATTTCTGCTTATTCTGTATATAATCATTATGGAGGGAGAAGGGAACCACACAGATCATTATTACTTGGGAGACAGACTGATGGAGTAAACATTGTTTGGAACATTCTTATTTGTCAACCGGAAGAGGTCTAAAAGACTTCAGCTCACAGGCAGAAGTATCATGGCTGTACGCAGCCCCAGAGAGCCAGGAAGGGTAAGTCCTGGGGTCTGCCTAGGATTGCATATCAAAGTGTGGGCCACCTAGAATACATCTATGGCTACAAGTTGAATCAGGCAAATTTAAATAATAATGAGATTTATTATTTCACAGTATGGAGAATCCAGATGTTAATTGGATCCAGACAACGTCTCTTGTGATCAGAAGCTCAATGATTAGCGTTGACCACTTGAGTTCTCTTGCTCTCTTAGTTCTGTCATCCCTTCCTTGGAACTTTGCTTTCTTTTTGGTCATAATCTGCTTCATCATTTGCAGATGACACTTTCAGAAATGACAGTGTTTATAGAAGAAGAGGGACACAGGAAGAAAGTTACAGTTTTCCTAAGGAAGTTATTTCCTTGGAAGCACCCAGTTAGATTTCTTGGGGTTCATTGAGAAGAATTGTTATATGGCTGTTCTAAATCAGTTGCTGTGGTGGGCTGAGAAATCAGCTGTTTGTTGGAGCTAGGGAACAAAGTTGACTTTCCTCTGAAGGGCGTGGCTTTGGGTACTTGAACAAGAGTAGTTTTTAATCAAGAATGGGAATGTAAAATGACCTACAGCAGTGTCTGTCATACACATTACAATATGAATGCCTATGATGGAGACCTTCATCTCTAGAAGTGGTAAGAAAAGCTAATTTTGGTGGGTATAATATGGAGATATATATAATATGGATTGTGAATGGACCAGGAGTAATGTTCAGCAGGACCCTTGTGATCCTCAGCTGGTATGGAATACCTGAGTGCCTTGGTACTTGCTTATCTTGGGCTGCCCTCATTCCCATTTCTGGTTTTGTGTTTTAGCTTTCAGCTGGCATTATAATTTCCTCTTTAACCTGCTTATAGACCTGTATGAACAGATCAGTCTGTGACTATTTTGTGCAAAACCTATCCTTGCCCACTTGGCTCTGGGCTTCTGAAGGTGTTTACTGGTTTTTATGAGCAAGGTCCTTTTCATTTGTGTTCAGTTTATTTTCATCTGTGTAAAGTTCTATGTTATAGACACTTTTACATGAAATCTTGATGATAGTGTTATGGAAACAGCTAAAACTTTAACTCCATGGGCTAAGTATATTCTTACGTAAGATCTTTTTTGCTTGAAAAAAATAACAATGTGAAGTTCATTATTGTTATGTAAAGAACAGAAATCTTGTAACACTTTCTCAATCTTTTTAGGATATGTTTACCAGAGTAACTCAAATCCTTGCCTTCCAGTAATTAATAACACAGCTTTTAAAAAAACACAAATGAAATGCCTCATTGAGGGCCAGTAAATTGACATTTCCAAAATCAGGAAATGGGCATATGGAGGCTAAGTAACTTGAACAAAATTCTTCAGCTGGTCGGTGGGCACCCTTTTGTACCAAACCCAGTGCCGTGTGACAGAATTCTCATACTCTTATTCCTTTCCCTTTCCCTTTCTTCACAGTTGCTTCTTTGGAACTATGCATTTCTTTCACATTTTTATTCTTTTAGGCTGGTGACAGTAAGCTTTTTTGTTTGTTTGTTTTTTTACAGATGAAACAGGCAAACCTTTATTTCTCAGTACGTTTCTGGGTAATGAGAAAACAAAAAATTAGCTTTTGTTGCAGAGGTAGAGAGCCTTTTTGGTATCTTTGTATGTAGCCTATAGTGAATCAATCTGAGGCAGAAATGAGACATTTTGTAAAGTTTGTAACTTTTCCTGATAAACCTATTTCAGAAAAGAAAAATCCAGCTAATGACATTTGCAGTTTGCAAGTGGAAAACCCCTGATACTGAAGTGAACTATTAAGAGTTTTTGAAAAATAAGATCTCTTTTTACTTCTTTGAACATTCTTTCCTTTAAAAGGTGGTGAACCAAATACAAATTATCTTCTTTTCATATGGTGATAGTAGTGAGGGGTGGGTTGAAAGGTTAAATCTTCGTGCAGAATGGAGTCTAAACTAAGAAAAAAGGGAAATTTTATGTCTCATTTCTCTGTAATGTTTATAGAATGAACTGTGATGTTAGTGAGTCAAAAACAAGATTCATGTGGAAATGTTTGTTGAACATGTGAATCTGCCTAGTGGGCAGGAGAGAGGAGAGAGAGAACAGTCCTTAGGGTAATTTACAGATACATTTTTAAAACACCCACAAATATAGCACCAGAAAGATCCACTTCAGGGGTGTAAGACGATATGGAATGGCCATGCCATTTAGTGAGCATATTGGTACTGAAAGAGCACAGATAAAAAGCATTGTTTCAAGGCTTTAAATAAAATGTTTCATGTGCCTGCATGTGTGTATGTGTCTCTGTGTCTGTGTGTGTGTGTTCAGTTCCTGTAATCCCAGCTAATCAAGAGGTTGAGGCAAGTTCCAGGTTAGTATGGGGCAGTTTAGCAAGATTTTGTCTCAAAATTAAAATAAAAAAGAGCTGGGGATGTAGCTCAGTGGTAGAGTGCTTGCCCAGCATGTTCTAGGCCATGGTTCAAACCTCAGGATTAAATCAAAACAATAGTGTGGAAAAATATTTTTATTTATTTGTTTCTTGAAAGCTTAAAATCACCGTTCATCTGTAAAATAAAGGTAACACTCTTTTCAGGCTTAGGTCACTTTTCACTTTAAGAGACTTTATTGTGTTTTTAGGTGAAAAGTTTTGAATTTATTCACAAACATTTTCTTCAAAATGAAACTTCGGGAGAACAAGTGGAGAGATGGGAAGAGTGAGCGATAGTTGGTATGTTCTTATTTGCATCTTTGGTTTAGATATTTCTAAAAATCTCATATGAAATACTTTTGATTTCAAGATCTATGAAGTATAAGCACACTAATGGTCTTATTTTCTCTTGGCTACTGTTTGTGCCTAAATTAAGGACTAATCAAAATGAATCTTGTTTAGAATTAGTGATGTCATGGAGCTTTTGTAACTGATGGCTTGGTGACACAGTTGAGAGTCGGTTTTGTCTGGCCACTAAAATTATTATATCATGCTTCCCCTTCTCTGTTTTCTTACTCTTTAACTTTGGGAACTTGAAAATTTAAAAACTGTGAATGAAACAAAAACTAATTTCAACTGTGACTAAACATTACCATATATGATTCATCTAATTTTATACTCTCTCTCTGTTCAAAGGCCTGCACCTCTCTCCCATGAGTTATACACTTGACTCTCTTTGTTTGTGTTAGAAGGATGATAATGTCTCCAGAATACTGGAGATTGAGAACTGGAAGCTCCATGGCCTACATACTAGTTGTTGACAGGTTTATATTGTTTAAACAGTGGCATGCTTAATTTTTTAAAGTTAATTTTCAATATCTAAAAATAATGAGATTATTTCTAGGGTCTCTTGAAGTGACTTTGTTAATCAGGTCCACATTCCTATGTAAGTCAGTCAGCAGCTGCCTCTTTAGGTGATGCACAGTTTTCTGCTCATATCCACTGTCTGCCCCTCTAGGCATTTCCAGTGTGCACTGCACTTTCTTCAAGTAGTCTTAGTGTAGATGTTTTCCTGTTTTTATGATGTTAGCTTTTCTCCCTTTATTGCTGCTGTTTCTGAGCTTAGTGTGGCTTTTGAACTAGTCAAAGAGATGGATGGTTTGGGGAGCCAGGCAGAACTGGTTTTGAATCCTACTTGCACCATTTACACATTTTATGTTACCTCTGATAGCTTTAAATGCTTCCTGAACAGATAATTCTCACCTTAGAGTGGTTGCGGTCTCTGTGTAAGGCCCTTTCTATTAACTTCCCCCTTTTTTTTCCTCCATTTTCATTCTTGCAACAGTGTGTTTTGCATTATTTTATTTTACATTGTAAACTAGATAACATAATTTCATAGGAATTTGAGAGTTCGGGGAAAGGAAGAGGGAATGTTAAGATTTGCACATAGGTTTGTTGGGCTTATTCACTGGTGGCCTGCTTGGCAAACTTGCTAAAATTTGCTGTGATCCCCTTAGAATAGGTGTACCCCTGGTGCCTCTAATGAGGAAAGGCCTGCACATATGCAGATTCTCTATTGATGGAGAGTTCTTAAGTTAAAAAAAAAAAGCAATAGAGTATCAGTATTTCTTACTAAATAATCTTGAGAGGAATGATGATTGTTAAATAATACAGTTTTTATAAGTAGTCTACATATTTTGAAATAGGGGCACTGAGCATGACCTACTTTATAAGCATTTTAAAAAATTTAGAAAATCCTAGCAAAAATTTCCCAGATAATATGTTCTCACATATTATCTAAAAGCTAATAAAGATTTAATAGTGGTTAGTCTGTGATAACTTAAGTGATAGCATTTATTAGTAATAGCTATATTGATTTTATAATGTATAGGTACTGTGAGTATTCCTCACTGCCTAGCTGAATGGAATCCTTTTTCTATTATAGAAAATTAAGTACCTAACAAGGTGTGATAGTATCTATCTGTAATTCCAGCACTCTTGGAGCCTGAGGCTGACAGAGCACAGACCTGGGCAATTTAGTGATTTAAGGAGATCCTGTCTCAAAATAAGAAAGGATTAGTTATGTAACTCAGTGTGGAAGCTCTAGCTTTAGTCCAATGGGGGATGATTGATTGGTGAAGCTATTTTGATGTATCTTGAACATCAAAGTGAGAATCTAGTTCAGCTCTTTCATTTACAGTGGAAGAGGCAAAGTCTTAAAGAGGAATTGATTGTTTAGGGTCCCAAAGTAATTATCAGCTGACCCTGAACTGTGACCCAGGTGTTTTTCTGTTTTATAGTCTTCCTGTAAGTTTAAAAACAAATAAACTATCTACCTTTATAAAAATATCTCTACAAAATGTTTTCTAGGAACCATTACAGTTCTCTTGATAGTACATGATTTTTATGTAGGTTTGTTTTAAATTTTAAAAATTAGGATAATTTAATTTTAAGAGCTTGAGTTATATGATTCAGGTAGGATACAAATTGCTCAAACAAAATGTCTGTATTGCATGTTTATAATCTGCTTTAAATTATTTTTTATTTTACCATATACTTGTGATAGAGGTATTTATTAGATAGTGTTTTTTTGTGTTTTTATCTTGGAAATATGAATTGTAAAATAAAACATCTAAAACAGAGTTGTTAACTTTTTAACACCATTTTGCTTCTAAATCCACAAAATCTGTCGGTCCAGGGATCCACTTTGTCAGTTTTTTCTGTGTGAGTGTTACTCATTTTTTGTTCTTTAGCATTATTTCTGCCTCCACGATATGCATGAGCCCCCAAGCTGCACACCGAAGCACTGCTTTGATGCAGCAACTTGTTTTTACCACTCTTTACTGAATTTTCTTTGCTCCCCACTCCGTATGCCTCTGAAGTATTAATAGTACAAAGAACTGTAACAGTGCTGTCTTGGAAATCAGGAGGAAGCAGAAAGGGGTGCTGATGACGGAGTTTTTCTGTAGGTTGAATGAAGTTCTGGGTACCTGCCGCCCTAAGCCACAGTCCTTTACTCGGGTTCATGCATCACCATGGCTGAAAGTAATGCAAGTGTCTTATTGAGCATCTTGCCCTGAGTGATACACCATCTATCCCACCTATACACTGGGACAGAAGGAAGCTTGAGACTGCTGTATAGCTGCCATTTCTTTTGGGCTCCCTTTCAGGTCTGTCCTTCTTAGTTTCTCACTTTTCAGACCCAGCCAGTCCATGGCACTATGACAATATTGTTTGGTAGCACAGTGATATCCTCAGCCTTCTGTTCTGTCACACTACGTCCTGGACAGTTTGATACCATGTGCCTATCCTCTGTACATGTGTCTTTTTCCAGTAGGCTCAGAGATATTTTCTCTATTGGACAGGTCTAGATTGTGTCACTCCCATCAATAAACCCTTTAAAAATGCTCAATAGTGTCTGTCTTAAAAAAAAAATATCTCCAGCTACTCTCCTGTAGGCAAAACGTTCTCCTTTCTTATGTGTTCTTACCTCTATCCCATTTGGGTTCTGTTTCTGCCTTATGGATGTAATTTTCTTGATGGTCAACAAAGTGGGGATGGTAATATTATCTAGCCTTCTGGAGTTCTTGGGGGGCATTAAATGAGTTCATACTTTTGGAACTGTATGCCTGGTACATGGTAAGCACTAGCAGATGCTACCTTTCTTATTATTAGTTTTTGCCACATCCACTAATGTCATTGTTCCTTGTCTCTCTTAATTACTAACATGAATAGATAGCTCATCTATTTTAAAATGCTTTCTCTTTGTTTCACTGTCCTTGTTCTTTTCTAGTGTCAATGCCCGTTTTCAGCTTCTTTAGTTCATATTCCATTTGTCCTTTAAATATAAATATATCTTAAGGATCTCTCATCTAAATATTCTTCCCTCAGATTGCTGTTTTGTGCATTTTCCTTTTGGTTACTGCTATTACATTTTCCAAGTCATCAGGATTACTAGCTTGAGATCATCCAAAATTCTATTTCCTTTCTCAATTCCTTTTTCCAAACCACCCCAAATTCCAGCCTTTCCCCAAGTTTTGTGAATTATAAGGTCTACTGCGGCACACATGGCCTTCTCATATTTGTTGCTATCACGTTTTTGATCCTTGATCATCTACCTTTTCCCTCTCCTCACTGCTGCCAGAATTTTCTTTCTTAAAGTTAGCTCTGATCTCACTCCCTGTTGTATGAAGTGATGTCTTCAAAGAGGAGTGCTTACCTCCTAGTGTATATGCCAATAGATGTATTTGAATATGGGAAGAAAATACTAAAACTTGTATTTAAAGTTAAATTAAGATTTCCTTATTGGCTGTGTATATTGACGCTGGTAACTTCCTTGGATCTATTGAGTGGTAATACCTTGGTCATGTATATTAAAATAGACCAAGGGAAGAGTGAAAGATGTGTTAAATAGCCTTGCAGTGTTTATTGCTTTATAGCACAATGCAGTCAATTCAAATTGACTTGTATGTGCTCAAGTGGGTTTTTAGAGTTTCATCACTTAGTTTTTATAAACAAATATTCTCAAAATGGATAAATGACAAAATTGAAGGTACCAATAATATAAGATGAATAGGATTTATGGGGGAGAGAGTTTCAGACATGGAGAAAAAGGCATGGGAGAACTTTGGAATTTCAGGCTGGATTTGGAAGGCAATTTGAGATTCCTTTAGCTGTGTTTTAGGGAAAACTTCATTTCTTTTGGTTTCTTGTTTGCTTGAATGGGATGGACATTTATTGGATATAATGTTCTCAGCCACTCTAGGAACCCTTATCATCCCCAGGGGAGGAGGACTGACTTAGCTGCTTGGAGTTCAGAAGAAGGAATTGGGCCTGTCCAGCTCTCCTCCTCATTTTCTGCAGAGCCTGCATTCTGTCCTGCTTATTCATGCTGTAAAATTTACACTGACAGGCATCCATTTACAGGGGTACCTGTGCTTGTTGAGCTGTACCTGTGACTGGGTAGGTAAGGTGACCAAATTCTAAGGAAAAGTATTAGCCCAGACTGTTTAACTAGCTGAATTAAGGTACCATATGTCATCTGGACTTTATCAACAATAAAGCTGATATTTTTATCTGTTGTCTGCCTTGGTTTGCCATTTTTTCCTAGTTTGGGGTGGGAAAATAGGGGTGTTAAGTATTAAACTGTTTTACTTAAATGCTGAAGTCCTCAGCTCTAAAATTAAGCTATTAATTTGGAACTCTGAGAGAATATAATTCTAGAGAATATAAAATGAGAGGTTTTTGAAAAGGAAAAGGAAAACTGTGCAATACATGGATGTATTTAAATGTTCATGGGGGTAGAAGGTAGAAACAAGCTGGGAGGTGTTGATTTATATATACGGTAGTATTAACTACTGCCCACAGGTTAAATCCTAGATCCTTCAGCTACCTATTGGATTATAGGAAGCTGAGGGAGAGGAGTAGGTATAGATGTAGCAAATGAAAAGCATCTTTTGCCTGGGATTATTGCTCAGGTGGAACACCTGCCTGGCATATATGAGGCCCTAGATTCAATCTCCAGAACTGCAAAAACACAATGAAACTCATTTTGGACTCAAACTGTGTATCAGGCTATCAGTCACAGTATTATGGTATCACAGCATATGGAAAGGGGGCAAGAGATCAATAAAATTAATTTTCCAATAGAAGTGGAAAAGTTAAAATAAGTAATACTGTGGTTGCATTGGATTAAGGGAATAGGAAACCACAATTCCTGTTGCCTCTTGAGAAAGTCCTAGAATTTGGAAAAATACGTTCATTAGTGTAAAACTAGAAAGAAAGAAATCATTTGCATTTTTTTATTGGAGTTGATTCTTATATGAAAGATAACAGTTCTTACATAATAAAAACCAATTCAGTTTTTTGAGAACTTTAAATGAAACGACTTAATAGTTTGGAGTGTTTGGAGTGTGAATACCTGTAGCATAAACATGAAATCCTAGCTAATGACTCATGAGAATTAACCACTGCCATAGAGTTTTAGAATTCAGTGACTAAACTGTTTCTGAAAATATTTATATTTAATTTTATTTCTAAATAGAGAACAGCTGTTTTAACCTGGTGGCGGCATGTGTTTGGAGGCTAGGTAGTATCCTGCTTTTACCTTAGTGAAATTATGTTTTTTTTCCTACTTGGTTTAATAGAATACCACAGCAAAAAATAATCAACTCAGGGAGTGGCTCATTTTATTCCTGCCCACTTTACCTGCAAAGTGGTTTGGAATGAAAAATGCTAGTATGCAATATTTGGCTAAAATTAGTTCATCATATAGACTATAGAAGAGAGTGTTGATATGAGGGTTAGGTCATCTTAGGGCTTCTAGGAGAGGCATGAAAATCAATTTGCTCCTCTCTATATTTGGGAAAGGGGTGTTGTCAAGAATCCCTCTTGTACATTTTCATTGACACTTATTTTCTGTCTTACAAATAAATTATCCAAAGGAGTCTTAAGAGTAAAAGTTTGAAAACCGCACTGTAGTAAAGAAGCCACAGCTTGAAGAATTTATTATTTACTAAAGAAAAACAAAAACAGAAAAAAACCAACATGGTCTCTCATTCCCTACGCTCTCAGGAACAGTGAGTAGGCACCTTGAGAACCAAGGGGATTGAATTGGGGGGTAGGTGCAAAAACAGAACCAGACATGACCTGTGAGGCAGGATGTAGTATATGAAAACAAGTCAACAATGATATCATTGGCTGGTGATGGAGGAAACTATTTTATAACTCTGGAGTAAGAGTTTAATAGGTTACATTACTTTAAACAGCAGAAACATTACAGTGAATGCCTTGCTAACAACTACCTATCTAGAATGCAGACAAAAATGAGAAAAAAGGGCCAATAAAATTTCTGAATACCCCAAGTTGATCTCATTAAAACTTACCTAGATCAGATTTCAGTAAATACAATTCTGCTAAGTTTAGGTGTGAGATTATATTAGAAATATGTGACTGGGAAAGAGCCTTCTATATGTTTTTATAGTGACTGTATCACACAAGTATGTGGGTGGGAATGTGATTATAGGATTACTTAACAATGAGAAAGGAGGTGGAAAAATATTTTTGGAAACAAATACAGGGTTTAAAACCTCAGAAACTGGGTTCTATTAGAATAAAACTAGTTTATACTGCAGAAAACCTTTAGATATTAGAGTGAATTATTTTATAGACATCAAGAAAATGGTTTATGTGTTGTATTTTATGGGGTGGTAAAGACAGAGATGACAGACAGTGTTAGTAAGGACTGCTCCCCTCATTGATTATGAAGGTTGGATAAGAGGTGAACTGAGAGTTTAAAACACCTGTATAAAGTGATTGCTAATAATAATAATAATAATAATAATAATAATAATAATAATAATAGATTGAGGCCTTAAAAGAACTCTCAGGTCTAGAAACCATTAAGAACTGTTCACTTAGCATCCCATATACAGAGTTTCACAAATTAATTGAAAGACACAAAGTCAAGTGTGAATGGACAGTATAGATAAATTTGAATTTTACTGGACCACTGATTTAAACCTTTACTAAACCTTTCAGTACTATAGAGTCATAACTTGACATTGTAGTAACTTTAAAGAGGATTTCATTTAATCCTGTTTTCTGCCAGGCAGTTTTACAGAGATTTGAATCATATTATTTCAGAGGAAAAATCATTGACCACAATTAAAACACATGGTTTCTGACTTTGAAATAAATAGTTCGGTGTGATTGCTGTGAGAAGGGAGGATAAACAGTAATTTAAAACAAACATGTAGTCTGTGTTTCCAAAATACATCTTTAAAATATTCATGGAAACATCTCAAAGCCGCTGTCTTCAATAAGCCAGGAGAAACAACCTATCATTATCTAGGACCTGTGGTTTCTTTTACATTTTTTCTTATTTTTCAATTTACAAATAGTTTATAGAACAATAAAGAACTAGTGACAAATTTTATTAAAATTGGCCTCTTTGATAAAATGGTATGGTCCAAGTTGTGGTTGCAAAATATTGTATGATGCACTCCTTCATGTTGAATGACTTTCTGAAAGAGAATGCCATATTGTCTTGTGTACTTAGAAATTTATTGGTCACATAATAGTGCCTGAACATAAGAAAATCTATATAGAATGTCTTTATTTGAAGATTCATAGTCTAGATGTTGTATATACAGTTAATTTCATCATCACTTGCACACTCTAGAATGTTTTCATCTGGCTCTTTGCATTTATGTTCTGATTTAGTTGTGATACATATTTTGTCAGTTTTCTTTTTGCCACTATGGGAAGAAAATAAAAATTCTGAATTCTTAATTGTTCAATGAAAGCTAAAAGTGAAGTATAAAATTAGTGTTTTTAGTCTAATACGATATTGAAAGTTTACTTAACCATTTGGGCAATGTAATAGGAAAACTGAGGGATGGTATAATAATAACAATTTATTTCATTGTATCTTTTTTTTAAATAGAGGATTCTACCCTTACTTGGTTTCTTTCTTTAGTCATTTTTTTAAAGCATAGTTGGAGTCTGGTGTGGTGGTGCATGCCTGTAAACCCAGCACTTGGGAGGCTGCGGCAGGAGGATTGCTGTGAGTAAGATGCCAGTCTAGGCTATTTAGTCAACTCAAGGCCAGACTGTATGATACAGCAGGACCTTGTCTCAAAAAACAAACCAATGGATAGTTGGGAAAATTGATTAGTAATGAAATAATTCCTAGGTAATGAAACAGCAAAGTATTTTAAGATATAGTAAAAAATTAAGATTATAGATCCCATAATATTTCTTAGATTTATGAGTCTGGTGTAACTCATTGGGCAGTTGGAAAAAAAATTCACTGTGAATATCACTCTATTTTTAAAAATAATTTTCTTTGTTATTTAGAAGACTTCTAAGATAAAAATGTAGGTAATTAAGTATAGTCTTTATAAATAGAAAATTTCAAAAAACAAACTTAAAATACTAAAGCTGAGTATATAGGACCTTGGTGGTATGCTGAGAGCCAGTTAGGACTGTACGTGGTCTGTGATCTTTTCTCCTTCCATTTTTTTGTTCACTGCAGCTCAGTTAAATTATATTTGCTGCTCACGAGACTTTCACATTGTTAGGCACATACCATGGAGTGGGGGAGATACAAGGAGATTAGAATTAGATCAGCTTCGTTTTAGTCTTATTCTGCTTCCAATGTGAGTACTGACAGACTGTTCTCTTCATACCTAGGGACTGAACTGAACCAGAGGATTTTTAACTTTGAGAAAGTCACTTGACCTCTTTGAGCCATTCATTTTTCATTTACAAATGGATTGCAAAATCCAATGTTTAAATGTGATGATAATTGCGATAGCTTTGAACTAGGAGTCTCTCTTTCCTTGACCTTGACAAAGATAACTACATAATGATCATCACCTCCTTCTTTTAAAATTGGCATTTTACACTCATGCGTGCACACATGCATGTGTGTTCTCACATGGACATACACGCTTGGAGTAAATTTCAGAGTTGTCTCAAGAATTTGTAGTGCCACTTGAGATGATTTATTTCAGGTAACAACAGTTCCACACCTGTCTTCTTGATTTCCCAGTTAGAAAACTACCCTTACCTCATCCGCTGTCCACATTGGGGAATAATTCTCTCAGGCCATAAAAGCACAAAAGTTCTGTGAACATAAAAATCAAAATATGTCAAATCCAATGAATAGCAAAACAAAATACAAGAAAACAAAAACTTCCTCAACCCAAAGAACAAATTAAAAACAAAACCCATGTTTGTTCTTTTTTGTACGTACTAACTTGTTTTTCTGTTTCTTTTATAAGTAATAGCCTTAAAAAATAACCTATAACTGTTGTTATCATATTTAAAAATGTCTTTTCTTTTCTGAAACCGAGTGCAATTTTTAGCCCTGCTACTCTATTAAAACTGTTGTCCCTAAGGTCACCAAAACCCCAAGTAGCAGATCTATGAAGTATTCATTTTCTTAACTTTCTATTCTATTTTCATCAGATTTACTTCCAGTCCTTACTAATTTTGTGCAAACAACTTCAAAGCTATGTTCAGCTGAGATTTATCTTTCGTAGAGACTTAGGTGCACACTCTTTGACTTTCTTGCCTTTATTGTAGAATGTTCCAATAGAGCTGCAATTGAATGTAATTAAACCTAACTGTACCTCAGTACATATTCTTCCTGTATTTTTAATGCCTGCTAATGGTACTGTCTTTTCCATAGCTGTCTAGTTCAGATATGGTCAGATATGATTTGTTATGCAATAAACTGTATCCATTTAAAGTATACAATTTGATCAGTTTTGGTACACCTCTGAAATTACTACCATAGTCAAGATAATCACCCCGAAAGTTTTCTCATGTGTTCTTGTAATCACTTCATTTTTTTCTTTACTTGGTACCCTTGGAAACCAGTGATTGCTTTCAGTCATAGATTAGTTTGCACTTCCTACAGTTGTTTCTATAAATATCCAGATTGTGATTGTATACATTTTATATAAATATGCTATGTGAGTGAGAGTTCTTTAGAGAAAGAGAATCAATGAGACACAAAAATGCTTTTAAGAATGTATATATTTATGAATATACACATTTATATATCATAAATATGTTACACAATAAAATATATATATATGTGAATTTATTTTAAGGAATTGGCTCACTTGTGGGAACAGCCAACCCACAAGTTTCAGAGCAAACTGACAAGCTGGAAACTTCATACATCTAAAAGTCCACAGCAGTTCAGTCTGAAGTTTGTAGGCTAGGCTTACAGGCTGGAGGCTGAGGAGTTGATGTTGTAGTCATTAAAGTGGGCTTGAAGTTTAGGTAGGAGCTCTATATTAGTCGTGAATCAGAGAAACCTGAGTTTTTGTTCTTGTGGCCTGTGACTGGCAACATGAAGCCCATCCACCTTATCCAGGGAAGTCTACTGAAGTCAACCTGTTGCAGATGTTAAAATCATATTTGTTAAATACCTTTACAGCAACGTCTAGGCTGTTAGACCAAATAATTGGACATCATGGCATAGCCAAGTTGACATTCAAAATTTAATCATCACATATGTTGTTTTGTCTTTGGATCACTTTTACTTAGTGTAATGATTTAGAGATTGATTCATGCATGTTGTTATCAGTAACTCGTTCTTTTTTACTTTGAGGTAAGGCCTTGCTAAGTTGTGAAGTTGCCCTCGGCTTGAATTTGTAATTCTTCTTCCAGATTTTTCTCCTTCCTGTCCCACCTTGAGTGTTGGGATTACAGGCCTCCACGACCAAGCCCAGTTTAAAATATTCTCATTATTGGTATCCTGTATATAGCTTTTCCTATTTCCATCATGCCACAGGTGATTCTAAAATTGGCTTTTCATGTGACTGCCCTGCTGAAACATTCTTAATATCCATATCCTAAGAATCGTCTTAAGTATAGGTGATGTTCCCTGATGGAATTTCAGTGTTAATAGTATATAGCAGGGAGAGAGAAGGAATCAACTAGTTTTCATTGTAATGAAATAATGCCAGTTTTGGAGGATATAGGCATGACTTCTATTAATTTTGTTTACCATATTGTTGTTACTGTTAATATTTTATTAGCTTGAGATCTTTGTATAGTGCCTTTCATATTCTTCCTAGAACCAAACTGATCATTGTAAAACAGGATACGTTAGGATACATCCTTTTTTGTTTGTTTTGAGGCAGAGTCAGGCCGTGTAGTGCAGGCTGATCTTTAACTCATGGCAGTCCTCCTGCCTCAGCTTCCAGAGTTCAGCCCCATACCTTACCTTTTTTTTGAGGGACTCTTAACTGGGAACTCTTTAAGAACTGAAAAAGTATTGGCGAACATTGACTTGAAAAACATACTAGATAGCCAGTAATTTTTGGATGTTATATTATTTTTTTAAAAACCATATAATTTTACATTTAGAAGCCCCAACTTAAAGAGAATAACTAGAAGAGGAAATGTAGCCTTCACTTCAAGTAGGAAGTAGCTTTTGTAAAACTGAAAGTAGAGGAGATACTGAAAGTGGGTATCACCAATTCATTGTGAATTTTGTCTCACATATTGCATACTGTATATCGTGTACTATAGGATTTTGTTTTTCTGTGATGTGTAGATTTCCAAGTAAGATCACTCATTTTTAGGAATATAGAAATGGATTGAAATTGTTTGTTCTTTGGAAGGTTTTTAATATACCTTACAAAACTTTTTTTTTAAACGCTTTGTATTATTTTTTTTTATTTGCTCCAGGTAGGGTTTGTAACTCACCACAAGGAGCCCTCGACCCTGCTAACTTGAAAAGTCAGAAATGAAGACTCCTTACACTGCTATCTTGCTGGGGAAGCCTCCTTTTTTGAAAGATTACGGCTATTACTGTGTAAGCCCAGATGGACTCCATGCTCAGTCTCCCAGGTCCACCTCAGCTGACCACCCCCCATTTTTTCTTGAGATGAAGTTTCACTTAGTAGCCCATGGTGGTCTCAAACTCTTGGGTTTAAGTAATCTTCCCACTTCCTCCTCCCCAGTAGCTGAAGATATAGGTGGGTGCTATCATGCCTGACTACAAAACTATAGAACACAGGTCTGTTACCCAGGAGATAATTAAGGATGAGGAGTAACTTAGTTTAGTAATTTAACACAACTTGATGATATGGTATAGATATAATCATGCTTAACATTTTAATCATACTGTACTTTGGCCGTATTTTAAATTAAACCTTCTGTGGTCTCTTGAGGTTGGCTGTGAGATTGTACATCTTTAATTCAGTGAATGATAGTTGCAGGCAGTGAGAAACTCAGAGGCTGTTTAGAATTTGTAATGATTTTGTTGTATTCATATGTAATTAGATCGCACTGTACTCCTATTTAAAACCTTCCAGGGGTTTCCCATTGCACTTAAACTGAAACCCAGACACCCTACCAGGCCTACCTTCTCCTGCTGCTGCCAGCCTTATCTGCTACCCCACCTTCCCTTGGTAGCAGCCCTTCACTCACTCTACCTCTGAGCATGCTAATGCTCTTTTGTCTTAGGTTTTTGTCTTTGTCTTTGTGCTTTCCTCTGCCTCAAATCCTCTGCCTGTAGACCTTGTAATATCTTTTTCAGATCTCAGATTATTGTTGTCTTCTTAGAAGTGTCTGTGCCATTATCACTTGTTCCATTACACTATTTGATGTGTTTCCATATTGTATGTCATTGCCACTCATTGATTAGTGATTCTTAGGAGAGCTTTTGCTTTGCTGTTGGTTTACTTGGAGAGGTAAACTGTGGACAGAAACACATGTGCTTTGTAAGTGTTCAGAGAGATGAATGTTATAATTATCCTCATTGAAATTAACTGGTCAAAAACAACTTGGTGACTAAACAGGTACTAATTCATACAATTGTCTCTGTAATTACTCAATAATTGATTTATCTTTTTATTACATAGTATCATATTTGATTATGGTACAAACAGATACCCTCTGTTGTGGCTAAAGCCGATATGCAGATAAAAAATCCTGTCTTGAATTCAGTTTGTCAGGTTATGATTTGCCTTTCAGTTAAGACGAGTAGCTGACTAATAAATAAATGTCCTTTTAAGATAGTTTGTATTACTTTCAGAGACATTTGCAACTTGCTGAGGTATCATTAGTCCACATGTTCTGTTTTCCTATTAGGTCATTGGTGAAACAGGATAGTGGCTTGAACTGGAGGTTGAGAATCTCAGACTTTGGTTTTAGTGCTGCTAGTAACCAACTGTCCATGCGTCTTTTGGCTCCCATTCCCTAATTTATAAAATAATAGGGTTGAATGAAGTGATCTCAGATGTCTTCTTTTAACAGTATGTAATTATATAATCCTGGACATAAACCAGTTGATTTTGAACTTACCGGAATTAGATGGGTTTTATGGGTATGTGGTGTGTATGTAATTGTTCAGCTATCATTAAGCTTTTACAAGAAAGAGAAGTGAAATTCTTTTACTTAGCTGAACATTAAAACATCTGAATGATTCAGAAATGGTCTCTTTTTTCACTTCATTTTTTTGTTTTTCATAATGGCTGCAGTAAGAAACTGTACATGATTTATTGAGATACTAATTTTACATTGAACAGTATTATTTAAGTGGATAAAAAGACCTCCCTTTTTTTTTTATTAATTTTGGCCTTAATAATAATTCAAGGGTTCCAGCCTTTTTCTTTGGAAATCATGTAAACACTTTTATAATGGACTTAGCCTAATGGATCTTGCTTCATCATACCATTTTTACTTAAATTCTATATAATTCACGTATTATTATCTAATGATACATATCAGTGCTTTTTTTTTTTTGGTGGTGGTGGTACTGGGGATTGAATCCAGGAGCATGGGACTGGGCTATATCCCCAATGAGACTAGGACTTGCTAAGTCCCTAAATTGTCCAGGCGGGGCTTCAACTTGCTTCCTGCCTCAGGTCTCCCAGAGTGCTGAGATTACAAGTGTGTATTACCATGCCTGGTTTACATACATAGCAGTTTGAAGAAACATTAGGAAATATTACATGTTCTGTTCTATATTCTGTAGTTCAGGGGTCCCCAAACTTTAGAGTCACTAGAGTAATCTCAAGGATTTGTTAAAACACAGATTTGTGGGTCCTGTTCTGGGTTCTAATTTGGTAGGTCAAGTGTAGGGCCTGAGAACTGGCATTTTAACCAATTCCTAGGTATGTTGATGCTGCTGATCTGGCAGCATTGATTTGGGCACCACTGCTGTAGTTTATTAAGTTTTTAAATTTCATGTGCTGGCAGCACTTTGGTCCACAAAAATCTAGGATTCCTGTATTGTATACTGTTCTGTCTCAGCAATAACTGGGCCTCCTTTCCTGTTTATTTGTGGTGATTGAATTCCTTCATATTAAAGATATCTTTCCAGTCTAGTAAAGTGATACATAACAAACTTTTAAATGCAGATACAGTCTTTAACAACAGGGTGCTGCTAGTAACTTTAACTTTTTGGATTGTGTGTCTAAATGGAAAAAGCAGGCATTTAGAGATATTAGGCAGTTTATTCTTGTCAGTTAGAGAGCCCAGGGATTGGAATTCGAAGGGCCTTAGCTTGAAAATTATCTGTACCACTTACTGGCTCTTTGAGTTTGAGAAAAGGGTGTAACTTTTCTAAATCTTAGTTTCCTCAGGCAGTATCTAAAATGGGCTTAATATTTGCCTCGTAGATTTTTTTGGTGAGGACTTAATTAGATATGGTATGGAGAGTACTTGTAAATTTTTAATAATTGTTGGTTTTAGCAAAGCTTCTGTGCCAGTGAATGGCTGTAACTTTTATATAGTTTTGGACAGTGTTACTCTCAGCACACCATTATGTCTTGCTCACACAACCTGATTCCCCAGCATACCCGGGGACACTAGATAGCTGTCTGCCTTGTTTACACAGGTCTCGCTTCTCCTTACTTGTTTGGAAATGTTATTTCTTGTTCTTGCCTAACCTGGCTCTGTATCCCTGGGCACTGACTTTCCTCCTGGTTCTACATCCAGCCCTTCCTGCCCTGGTGACCTGTTATGGCCTGTCTCTGACTCTTAATCTTCTCTGTGTTCCGCTGCGATTTTGTGCTACTCTTTCTGGCTCCATGTGAAAAACAGTGTAACTAGAGGTATGCAAATAACTCTACCCTCTGCCACCTAAGATAGGAATTTTTTTGATCACAGAATTAATACATTTAATTTAAAAATTTACTGTTTTTCAAAATTTAACTTTAATTTTACTAGCTATGAAGGACAGATTTTGCTTCTGCATTTTAAGCTATACTTTTAATACTTGTGTGCTCACCATAGCCTAATTAAGAAAACTTATACTTACTGTGTTCTCTTAAAAAGTAACTTGCTATCAGATTTTGGTTAGCTTGGACTATGTTTGGGAAATTTTCATCCATCGAATTCTCTTGTTAGGAAAGGAGATCCCTTAAGCAGCTGAGCAACTGACAGGTGTTTTGTGGAAAATGCGAGTTGCTCCCATCACAGATTACACTTAGTGGTGGTGTTGGAGGTTCAAGGACTTGTCATTGTTTTACATTCTTTTTTTGTTGTTGTTATGACCATGAATTCTCTGTTGTCCTAAGGCCTATTGTAATAAAATATTTTAAGCCATACTTATGATTTCATGCTTTTCAGAGACGAAAAGTGGCTTGTTTTGTTACATATTTAAACAATTTGCTCTGTATTTCCATTTCACTTCACTAGTACTCATCTGGCTCAGTTGAAGGGTCTCTGTCAATATATGAGTCTGACTGTTTGAACAGTTGTCTCCTAATCATGATTTTTGTTTGCATTTGTGAGCATGTGGCAAGCCTTGCGTACTAGAACAAATGAGAGTCATGGAGAGAGAACAAGTCTTCTGATTTGGATTAACATTTTTACATTATAGATACAGGAATAAGGTAATAGTTTTACTGGTTTGAATTATGATATTTAAATCTAGTGGACAATTCAAAGTGGCACACAGTATTATTGCTTAAAAAGATACAACTTCCTATGAAGGATTGAATAGAGTTGTCTCTTAATATTCACGGAAGAACCCCTCTTCCCACTAAAATCTGGGGATGCTCAAGTGCCTTATATAAAATGTTTTATGGTTTGTGTACAACATATACATATCCATCTGTATACTTTAAGTCATCTTTAGATTACTTATGACACCTGATACAACACAAATGCTATGTAAATAATGTTATTCTGTGTTGTTTAGGAAATAATGACAAAAAGAGAAAAGCCACCCCCCACCATAAACGATTTCAGTCCGAGGTTAGTTGAATCTGAGGATGTAGAATCTGTGGATGCAGAGGGTTGGCGATAATAAATAATGGAACCCTCAGTGCCATTTGCATTCTTGCTTAAAAGTTTCTTATTCTAGTATAGCATATACAGATTTAATTTACATGAATTCAGCCATATGTACTGTCTTTTGTATTAACTATAAATGTTGTTAACTATAAATATGAAAAAATTTCCAAAAAATTAATTTAAGGACCATTTAAATAGTGATTTTAGCCTATTCACTGACATATAATTAACCTTAAGTAAGATACAGCTTCTGTATAAATTATATGAGAATAGGAGAAGTAACAAGGAATAATGATTTCTAATATTGTTGAAGATGGTGTGATAAAGAGCAAGGTAGTGGTTAAGTTTTGACTGAGTAAGAGCAGATATTTTTGGAGCAAAGAACTTTTTTAACTTCTGGTAATCTGTTTTTTAATATCTGTTTGTACTGGAGTAAACTGAATTTATTTGCTTTCATAATATTTTTATTTGCTTTCATAATATTTTTAACAGTTAACCATAGTTTAGGTTGATACCAGCTCTTGTAAGCAAATAGGTGAACATTTATGAGAATCTATAGTTTAGGAATCAGTAAAACATTATTCCTACAGAAGACAGAAATGGTACCTCTCAGTGATACTCATGTTAAAACTTGGTGAATTAACAGTTGTATTTGTTTCCAGAATTAACAACAAAAAAAGATTCACCTATAGTTACTATGTATTTTGATTTTGCTTTTTAAGACTCTTTAGATAAATGCTGTATTGTAATGGTTATTGCAACAAGAAGCTATTGTGCTACACTCATGAAATGAGTATCTTTCCTAATCCATGAATAGCACCATTATCAAGGGGACACTTGAAGCTTTGAAGACAAGCTTTTCTTTTGTCCTTTCTTCTGATGTATTTTTTTTTTATCTTAAGGTAGCTACCAGTTTATGTTTAGAATACAACCTAGTAACTGGTGTTTTGATCTAATTACATTATCCTTCATATAGGATTAAATTAGTAGCCATAGGTACATAGTGGTCCTTATAACTGAAGTTAGAAAAGAGTTTTTCCAGTTTTTGAGGAAACACACATTCTGTGAGTGTTGGCCTGATCGCATTCAAGAGCCTGACAGTGTGAAGAGCAACAGTGACCTCAGCAAGGAGGGGTGTACTGATGACTCCAGGTCTAGGCTTATGGTCATCAAGCTTGTTCAGCTTTAACATTTAAGACATCAAAAAGAATTTTGAAGTTATGTTCATTTTTTGACTCTACTTTCTTCCTCATCTCTGTAGAAGCAGATGCACTGTGGGATATCTCTAAAGCAGAGGCTCTCATCTAGGGTGATTTTGCCTCCCATGGTACATGTGACCACATCTGGTGGTTATCCAAAGTAGGGGGATTGCTCTTGGCTTCTGTTGTCATTGGACAGTGAAACATCCTACAATGCACAAAATAGCTTCTTCAGGAAGAATTACTTGGCCCCAAGTTTTAGTAGTGTCAAAGTTGGATAACCTAGTGTTTAAAACATTATTATCCTTGATGAGAGAAACAGAAATGCAAAAATTTTTAGTATTTTTCTCACCATGAAGGAAAATTCTAGGCAAGAAAACATGTAGTGAAATTGGTTATATTATGATAACTTTTGGCAGGTTTATGGCCTTAGTTTCAATGCAGGCTAACTTGCTTTACATGAGGGGCACAAATTCAAAAACTGCTAAAGCCATAGTTGTCTGTGTTCTGATGAAACAGAGAATTATCACCAATATAATCTCATTTAGTTTGCAAAATGGTATATAGTTTGCTAACATGTGTTAACATTATTGGACTATTATTTCCTTGTTGTTGCATTTGGTACTAATTGGATGTTTTGAGAGTGAATGGGAACATGCCACAAACCCACTTTCACTGACACTTAAATCAGCAGAAGATTACAGGGACCCTTTTTTGAATTTAGTAATTGTGGTTTCTTTTTTGACGTAGTTGCTATAGTTCAGAAATGGAAGCATGATCTCTTCAGGGCAAAATGAGTCATGAAGTAAAAAAAATTTATATTGGAAAAAGGATTAATATGACAAAAATGTAGAGGGAGGGAGGGAGGGAGAATAATTTGAAAACACATTATTATAACTTTTAATGTAAACAAGTCATAGCTCTAAAATTATGTTGTTGTAAAACATAGAAAACCAGATAATTGTTATGTTTTCTTGTTTGACTCTCATTTTTTAAAGGGCTGTAATTGATGTATTGTTTATATTGTTCACTAAATACAGTGTTTGCTTGGTAGGGAGGGAGTTGAGAATGCATGTGATAGCAACTTAGGATGTGCAGTGCTTCTCCCTACAACAATTACAGTGCAGTGGCTGCCAATGGTGATGTCACAGTCAGCAGATAAAGAACTATTTCAGAATTTTAAATTATCATTAGAGGACAGGGCAAGTTTGTGCCAAACTGAAGCAATGTTAAGATTCCTACCGTCTTCTTCTGTTGTGTTGTTTTAAATTATAATGCCCTCAACATTTAGACATTTATAAATTGTATTTATCAACAGGAAAAAGATAAAATACTGTTTACAGAGGAAGATGCAATTGCTTAATTGAAGCAGAAGCAGCAGTATGGTGGGAATGAAATAAGAGAAAGTGACGGCTGAAAGTTACGAAAGTAACTTTGTCCATATTATAGCTGTGTTCACCTAGCTACATAGTATGATAGTACTGGGCAAGAGCGACCTAGTTTGATTGTAATTTTTTAATTTGGTTCTAGGAATGAAACCCAGGGCCTCAGGCATGCTAGGCAAGTGCTCTACCACTGCTCTACATCCCTGACCTCTTAATTATAAATTTCAGTGCAGTTTGTAGAGTTACTAATAAACAGTGCGGGAAGGATAATGGCAGTAGTACAGACTTAAATTGTGTGTAGAAGAGACATGGTAGAGGGAGCAAAGCTTCTTATAGGCAGAAAGAGCCTAATTTAAAACTAGTTTTCAGAATGCCATGGGCCCTCTTCATCAGCTGTCCACTGGACTGTTTTGACAAGATTTTGGCATGTTGTTTTCCATGGGTCCTTACCCATCATGCTCGATTTGGTGCTCAAGTAAGAAGAAAGATACTGTTTGACAGTTTTATACTGGAAATGAAGAAACCATGCCATAGTTTGATATGGCAGGAGTGAGCCATGCAGGGGAAGAGTGGTAACTCTGGCATCTGGCAGACTAGATAAGTTAGGTCTTAAAGTAAATTATATTCCAGTATTTTCAGTAACTATAAGAGCTAGTAGATAATAGTAACAGGTAAATACAGGGAGATAAAAAATTCCTAAATGTATTTCTTGCTACTCTGTCACCTTGCTGTACTTAGCTCTGGTCATTATTAATTTCTTATTCCATAGCAAACTTAACTAGATAGATGGCAGTAGCCTCCAATGTGGTTTCCCAATTTCTCATCCATTTTACACCACTGATGCCAGAGCATCTCCTGTGAGAGAAGCATTCTTTTTTTTTGGTCTTTTTGAGACAGGGTCTCACTATGCACTTCCAGCTGGCCTTGAACTCGATTTGTAGCCCAGGCTGGTCTCAAACTGCCAACGATCCTCCTGCCTCAGCCTCCCGAGTGCCCGGCTAGAGAAGCGTTCTAAATGGAGCTAATACTTAAAGGGAAAAGTGAGTTTTTAAAGTGTTCCTCAGTACCTAAAGAGTTACTCATAATTAAAAAGATAAACATTTTTATTCTGTTTCTTCAAGATCTTTCCAAGAGGGCCGATAAGTGTTCATTTATGAACTTTGTGAATCAAACCATCAAGGTTGTTGTTATTTATTGTGATCACCACTGTCTTCATTTTAAAATCATAATCCTTACTATCATTTACTTTTAGTTAAGATCCACAAAAATCAGATTGCCTTGACTATATTATTTCCTGAATCTGTGACCTTGGGTAAGTTAGTGTCTCTTTGTCTCATTTTCTGACTTATTGGTACCATGAGGTTTACTCTTACCTTTTTTTTGTCTTGCATATGGTTAAACATCGAATTCTCTTGGTCAATATTAAGGGGGAAAATCCTCTGCAGTTTTAAGTATGTTATTTGTAAAGCAGAAGATTATGTGCTACATTTTATTTGCTGATATTGTTCTTGAGGATTTTTGTATCTGTGTTCACTTAAGGAGGTTGCCTGTAGTTTTCTTCTTTAGTTGGGTGTTTACCTGGTTTGGGGATCAGGGTGATATTGGCTTCTGTGAATGATTTTGGGAGCATTCTATCCCTTTCAGTTTCTTTTAAAGAGCTTGAGGAGTATTGGTGATACTATTCCTTAAAGGTTTTGTAGAATTGAGTAGTAAATCAATGAGTGCTGGGCTTTTATTTGGTTGATAGATTCTTCATTACCTTCTTCATTGTTGGTGGGAATGTAATGGAAATCAATGTGGAGATTTCTCAAAGGACTGAAGTTAGAAATTCCATGTGACCCAGTGATTTCCTGCTAGGCATCTTCCCTAAGGAGCTTAAGACATCATACTACAGGGATATATGCATACCAGTATTTATAGAAGCACAACTTGTAATAGCTAAATCCTAGAAACAGCCTGTACACCCATTAACAGATGATTGGATAAAAAACTTGTGGTACTTTACATAATGGAATATTACTTGGCTATAAAGAATGACAGATTTGAGACACTTGTAGGAAAATGGATACAGCTGGGAAATGTAATGTTGAGTGAAATAAACCAGACACACAAGCTTAAATACCATATGGTAGCTCTCATCTGAGCAAGGCAAAGTACAAACAAAGAGAATAATAAAGATAGATCATAGGGGACAAGAGGGTGGATTTCTTGGAATAGGAAAGTGGCCCAAGGAAAAAAGCACAAGGCATGAGGAGGAAGGGGAAGTGAAATAGGAATAAGGATGTGCCATGTCCCAGAACCTCATAACCTCCATGAATGTAAATTAATACACCACAGCATAAGCTACGATTAATAATACCAAGAAGAATGAAAAATGGGGTAGGGGAATGGAGGAGGAGGGAGGGAAGAGGAAGGAAAAAGAAACAAATTGTGGCTGTGTACATGTAACCACCCCACAAGATGATTATAAAGTGCATAAAGTACAAACATACTGATCCAGTAAAAAATTAAAAATTAAGCAGAGGATAAAAGGTTATTGGCTTTTTCTATATTCCCACTTAAAAACTGTCCAAAAATATTGCCCTTAATATTTATCTACTCTTGGTGGAGTTAATTTGGAAGCAGGGCCTTAGCAGCCTCTCCATTCAGTTGTGTCTACTGCTTACTCAACAATCTCTTCTTGAAAACCCTTACAATAGTGATAACCCAAAGGCCAAGAAAGAGTATGAAATAACACATAATCCACAAGTGTAAGAAAGCCAAGATACTATTGTTGACAGGTACACAGATTTAAAATATTCCACAAAAGAGTTAGACTTTTAAGTGAGACAAAAGGTGCAGACAAACTCCTGGTGATATCATATATGCTGTGGTGGTTTGTAATGGGGAGAAACTGGACTCAGTAAAAGTAGTTAAGAGGCTTTTGCTGTAGTTGAGGGGGGCACAGGGAGCCAACATCAAGAACCTGGGCCTGGGTACATGTGGACAAAGGGTGAGGGATGGATGCGAGACATACTGGGAAGATGCTACAGAATGGAGTACTGTACTGAACTGGATATGGATGGCAAAGAGGGACTGAGTACTTAAAAGGAGTGATGTTTACTGCTGCAGAAATGGGACAAGCAATGGATTTTGCATGGAGGAAAATTGGCTTTGTTCTTCAGGTGCCGATTTGAGGCATTGGCAAGAGATGTGGCAGGACCTTGAGTTTAAGAGGTTTTGAGAGGCTCCTTTTAGCAGTTCCCAAAGCAAGCAAAGACAGGCGTGCTTTTATTGTTGATTGTTGAGTGCTTAATAATTATTGGTTCATTCGTAGTTCTTTTGAATGTTGTAGGATGACTGGATTTGCTTGAAAATAAACTTTGTTCAGATACTTTTTACTTACAAGTAGAACATTAGGAATGAGACCTGCTCGTATAGTTGGGGAGGGCTGGGTAGAGGAAGCAGAGGTGGGCCTACTAACCCAACAGTACTGTGAAGCACATGTTCTCTCTTGAAATTTTATGTGGGATTCCCATTGTACTCTCTTATGCTTATTTGAATGTAATTTTAAAAATATAAAAGTCTTAGTCCTTACCTTCAACCCCAAATGAAAAGTTTCCCACTTCGCTTCCTTGTGGTTTTGCTTGACTGTGCTTGCCCCTACTGTAGGGATGCTTTGCTCCTGACCTTATTTAGGCTGTGAAGGGAAGTGTAATTTCCTGCTTTCAATATACAATTCTTTTGCTACCTCATTGAATGTTCTTGCTGTCATTTTCATGATATATAGACAAATAGTCCAGATTTATTAGCTAAATACAAAATGCTGTTGGGAAAGCAAGATAGTACAGCTTCATTTCATTGAAACTCTTGGAGCTGGATTTTTAATAGCAGTAAAGAACTTCTGAAGTGAAAAACTTGTCTTTAGCACTCTTTATTGAAATGGTTAGTTAATATACTACCATTGAAGGATTAGAAATCTGTGTGATTAATAGTTGAATTTTGAGGGAAGACAACCTTAGATGATTTGGCTTAGTACTCATTTAAAAAAAATAACTCTTGATTACTACCCTGCTAGTTAACAAGCATATTACTTTTTCCTAGAGTGAGACTTTCTTTTCTCAATAAGGAAATTATAAAAATAACTTTTCCTTTTCTGGATATGTTCAGTGTGGGATTTTATAACCATGGAGATTTTGTAATGCTTAAGCATACTTTTTCCTCATTGGATGGATTGACTCAGACTCCTCTTTCTGCTACAGCTATCCTTTCCTGTGAGTGCTGCAGAAAGAGGAAGCTAACCTCCAGGGGAGTATGGTGTAGGATACTGACTGAGCTTTATTGCTAGACTTGAAGAGTTTTCCATTTCTTAAAATGCTGAAGCCTGAAGGCAGTTTAGAGAACCATTTTCTCAGGCGCGACTTGCGGAGTCTCTAATGAGGGTTTCTCTGAGTCAGGCTGTAACTTGTCACACCTGCACTCTGTGGATGCTGATGTGAAGCAGTTGATTGTGTTGCTGAAGTCCATTTAGGATGAATGATGTTTCATGCATTTTGAATGGCATCCCTTTTTCCTAGGGACAGTAGCTCTGATTTTGCTACCCTCTCCTGACTTAAGTGAACACTTCTGGCTCTTGCTTTCTTTTAACTTGCCTTTCCCTTTCGATTTTTTCTACTTTTTAAGCAATCTATTCTAATAACTTCTTGAACTGTTTCCCTAAACCCCATGTTAAAGGAGGCTCCATTGATAAGTAAGATGTAAAGCTCGTTTCCCTTTTACAATCAAGCTGAGTTTGAGTTAAAATTAAAAAAAAAATTCAATCCCCATAAAAGTTTTAAAATTCATTTCTTTTTTTACCTTCTTTTTTGAGAATAGGGGTTGACTGCACTGGATGCTTTGTAAATAGCATACATTGAAATTACTTTGCGATTAAGAGTAAAATCTATGGTACTGAATAGTAATATGAGCATTAGAAAAGTTCCATTAGAAAATGTGCATTTTATAAAATTTATTGAATGAGTGCAGTGTTTTTTCACTCTTATTTTTTTTTTTTTTCGGTACTGGGGATCAAACTCAGGACCCTGCGCTTGCTAGGCAAGTGCTTATTCCACTGAGCTATATCCCCAGCCCCGAATGAGTGCAGTGTATTGCAAGGGTTGGCATAATTGGCAGGTCACCTAGGTGTTTGCATAGGAAAATAAGTTTTGAAAAATTATTCTGGTTTCAGTTCATTCTAACTCTAATGAATAAATCATCAAGGCTGGGTCTTTACTTCCTATTGCTGATTTACCTTTATGTCACCATTTGTTTGAACCCATCTTATTCCAGTTGCCAGATTGCCTTGGTGACAGACCTTGATGTAATGATTAGTGTTTTTCCTCCCCGATAATGACTGGTCCTTTGTCCATATAATCTCCTGTAGCTCACTCTTCAGTTCTTCCATAATAATCATATCCTGTATTTACTTTGTGGATTTTTTTTTTTTTTTTAATTGGAGACAGGGTCTTACTGTGTAGTCCAGGCTGGCCTTGAACTCACTTTGACGCCCGGTGATTCTCTTGCCTCAGCCTCCTGACTGCTGGGATGACAGGTGTGCACCAGCACATCTGGCCACAACCAGCACAGATATTCCTTGTTTAATGACTTACTGTTTGGACTTAAGACCCATCTTTGTGTGTGTGTGTGTGTGTGTGTGTGTGTGTGTGTGTGCGCGCGTGCGCGCAGTTGTGTACATCTTGTTTATAGACACTCAACGTGTTTGTGTACAGTATACCTTCTTTATGTAGTACTCTTACTTTTGCTGATTGTATAGTACTGTCGTTTTATGTTCTGTAATACATTACAGTACTACATATCAGAGTTATGCAGTTAAAAGTAAAGTCATCAAGTTGGAGCTTCCTTTGACCATTTCTTTGTTTTAAATACTGTATTCACTGAACATAGACCTTATATATAACAATTAGCAGTTACTGAATGCTTGCAGTGCAGCTGACTCTGTGCCAGAACCTACAGATATATGATTTCAGAAGTAGTTTTATCTGTTTTTAGAGAAGAATAAATTGATGTCTTGGCCAACTTCACACAGGTGAAAAATAGAAGATTAAAGCATGTCTTTCTAACCCCAAAGTCTATACAGTGCTCTTTATGTTTGTAGTTCTTCTCTACCTGCTATGTTTGGGCCAGTTAAATGTTTCTCAAAGTCCTTTGACCTACCATCTGAGTCTTAATTGCCATTTTATCCAACCCTATGTTAAACCTACATGATACAAATTTGGTTTTCTGATGTTGCCCCATGTATAATGATTTACATCAGTGAACTAGTCCATGATTTTGGAGATTGAGATAATGAGTTTTTCACTTCATAAGCTTTTTAAAAAAAGATTTTAATCACTACATTTTAATCTATAATGAATAATTTAAAGAGCTAGTTTTTTAAAACAAATTACATAGATCATATTTGTAAATTTTGCTGACTAAAAAACAGGATGAAGGACTTACAAGAAGTATTTTTGTTATTTAAATGATTAAAACAGACTCTGTAGGTCTGGTGTTAGCAGTCCTGTGGAGGATTAGTTTTTAATTAGTATCAACACTTTAACTAACATGACATTAAGGATTAAATAGATGGCTTAGGGAGCAACTTCTCTCTTAAAGCAACAGACTAAGAAGTATAGTGGGGTCATGGGCTTCATGCTGTGCAGCCTTCCCCAGCTCCTTCCTATCTTATTTTGAAATTGCTTTGGTAGTGCTTTGCAATAAGGGTCAGCAGACTTTGCATTTGAAGGGCTAAAGTATTTTAGCTTTGTGGGTCACATAAGTCTTTGTTGTATATTCTTAGTTTTTGTTTTATGCAAATGTAAAATCTTCAGTTCCATCCTTCAGAAAGTGCAGGAGTCCCTTTCCACCTCCAGTGCTGTTTCTCCTCCTCAGTCTCTGACTTTGTATGTGACTCATCTACCACTTTCCTTCCAATTTTTTCTTCTAAGCTACATGCTTATTCCCTGGATTGTTGCCCGATTGCTGTTATGTGAATTTCTTAGTAGTTTTTGCTTCGAGTCGCTTATCTAAATTGCTCTGTAAAAGTAATGTTCTGGAGATACAGTTTTACTGTGTCATCCTTCAACTCAAGATATGTTAATGGCTTCCTCATTTTTTGTTGTTTGAAATTAACATTTGTCATTTTTCTTCTGAAAGGTTACAGGGCTTCCCATGCACTGAACATTTTCCCTACTAGTTTCTTATGTGAGTCTGCAATTTATAAAATAAGCTATAACTTGTGATTCTTTCACAAATCTAAAATTTGTTAGCCATTACGGATTTTGTGAAAGTACATTATTAAAGTTAAGGCAAAATTTAAGAAACTTAAAAGATAGTATTCAGAGACCCTAATAATTAAGGCTAAATATCATGTATCAGTCATTATGCTTTCCACACATGCTGGTTTGTTTAGTTTTCAAGGTTCTGCTTGTTTATTTTTATTAGGAGGAGACCAGGACAGAGAAGAGAATAGAGGAAGGAAATGGCTGTCCTAGGCTCTCTGGCTTCAGAATCCATGGTTTTTGAACCATTGAGCTGTGTTGCTTCCATAATGAATTGATAGGTTAAAGAAAAACTTTGAACCTAGTAGAGGAGAGGAAAGAATTGTTGAAACATAGCTTTAACCTCTCTCTGCCAAGGTCCCAGGTCTTTTTGCATTTTGTTGTTTTGGCAGATAGTTTGTGGACTTGGCTGAACTTTGCAGATGGAAGCATTTGAACACTTGAAATAGGGAAGAGTTGAAGGTTATCAGAATAGAAAAAAATTCAGTCCTTTTTCAGGAGCATAGTCAGGTGCCTTTGGATAGAATGTGCGGGAACTCCATTTACAGATAAAGACAAGAGAAAGTATCTGAGCATGATTATTCATTGTGGCAATCTGTTAAAAACATCAACAAAGCGCTGTTTTCGTCAGCCATCTGCTGGAAGAAATGAACTTGCTGTTGTTTCAGAAAATTGTTGATTAGTATTTTGTTTATGGAGTGTATATCGTCATCTGGATTATTTATTGTTTGGGTAGAAAAGTTCTACTTTCTGTTTCTTTTGCAGTCCAAATTCAAGTTGCCATTTCTTTTTAAAAAAATTTTTTTTCAAATTGCCATTTCTTTGAATTCTTTATATAGGTGGGATATCTGTAACTGTTGCGAGACAGGTGTTTCATACTAATTGAACAATAATTAACTTTGATTTTTAACTCAGTTTTCATTAAATCATCAGATAATTACAGTGAAAAAAGCAGATACATTCATATTTCCCATAAATAAAAGGCATACAGGTTGTGTAAGAATAGATAGTTCACTTGTAGATAAAACTTTTTATCATAATAAAACATATAATAAGCATACTTCAGTCTTAGCCATCCATCCATCCCACAACTTTTTACTGAGGCAACTGTCAGGAATTGAATGATCTTTTGTCTGAAGCACTGTTACAGGTAGGTATTCAGGACACAGCCATGAATGAAAGCTCTGTATCGTCATGAAGCTTACATTCTAGTGCTAGAGATAATAAACAATACATATGTGTAATATGTTTATAAGTTTTAATATATTAACTGGTAGGTGTTGTAGAAAGATGAAAAAATGGAGCAGGGCAAGGGGATGCCGGAGAATGGGAGAAGGGTAAGTATTTTAGATTTGGTAATCAAATCTAAAATTCCTTAAAATTTTGGCATTTGGTATTTTTTGGTATTTGAACAAAGGCTTAAAGGAAATGAGGGACTAAGCCAACTAGTTACTGTAAACCTTGTCCCTTCTTCTTTTTCATTATTCCTTTTTTTTTTTTTTTTTTTTTTTGGTGGTACTGGGGATCGAACTCAGGACCTTGCTCTTGCCAGGCAAGCACTTATTCCACTGAGCTACATCCCCAGCCCCTTTTTCATTATTCTTATTGTGGGTAGAATTTGAGTCCTTAGTTATAAGATATTTATATATCTTGAAACATACAGTTTTCCTTATTTTAAATAACAGCTTTTGTCCTTGTTGCAGGGTGAAATTATGATGACTCCTAGGATAAGTATTACCAGAAAAAAGGTTTGGTTGTGTTTTACTCTCCCTGTGGGCTCAGTTCTGGCCTCAGACCCTTGCTGGGTCCCAGGGACCCACTTCATTTCTTCATGTTGCTGCTTTCTAGCGTCTGGACACAAAATCTTGATTACATTTTAATGGAATATAATTCACAAAATGCAAGAAGACTTGTTATATTAGACTGAACACTGTTTTGTTGTGATGTGTTAGTCTGACCAATGGAAGTCATGTAGGATTGCTTCTATTTAACTATCTCCTGTTAAGTGTTAACTTCTAGTGCATGTCTGAAAAGGAAAGACTTAGAAACTTAAATATTGAAAAAACACTAAATGCCTTTTTCTGAGCTATGGCCTTTGCAAATCTGACTTCATTTCTTCCTTGCAACTATGCTTCTTAAACTAGAACATGCATTGGAACGGCTGGACAGCTTGTTAAAACACAGGTGCCTAGGCCCCAGCTGCAGAGTTCCTTATTCAGTAGTTTGTGGAAGGCCAACAGCATATTTCTATCAAGTTCTCAGGTGATCCTAATGTACTGGACTCAGTGTTATTACCTCAACACATACTTCAGAAACTGGTATTATATTTTCCAAATATCTGAAAGGGACTTCACTTGCCTTAGGTTTGAACCTAGGTCTCTATGACTCCACTTAAGCTTTTCTTGTGCCTCTTTCTTTTTTTTTTTTGCGGTACTGGGGATTGAACTCAGGACCCTGCGCTTGCTAGGCAAGCGCTTATTCCACTGAGCTATATCCCCAGCCCCTATTGTGCCTCTTTCTGAGAGTATTATTTGAAAATGAGCAAAATACATCATTCTTTACTTCATAAGTATTCCTTAGTTGAACATTGATATATTTTATCTTTCAAAATTTGAGCTCTGGAATAGTGTACAGGTGTCATTTGCCTTATAAAAGTCTCCACAGGTCTCACTGGCCTATTTTGTTAAAGCAGATCATGTTAAATCAATAAGAAAGGAAAGTTCCTTTAAACTCTTCAGAAATATTTTAGTTATGTTGTTCAAGGATTTATATTACTATGATTTTGCTCTGACACATCCAGCAAAAATCACATGGAAAAGTGAATCGTTTCCTCTTGTTTTTTATTGCTTAGTTGTTCCTTAGAAATTATCTCAGTTTTTTGCTTTTAACTCTGCTGAGTGCCCACTATTTTTGATTCACTGGTCAAGTCAACCCTGATAAAGAGCCAGAAAAGTCCTTAATAAGAGCCACTGGCAAGAAAACAGATGTTCCTGGATATCTGTGTATCTGGATACCTGTTTAAGGCATACTGATATTTAAAAAACAAAAGAGAACCCAGAATCAGCAAATCTTAGTCAAACAATTAATGTCAGTCTCTTTCCCAAGCCAAAGTGTTTAACTCAAATTATTAAAGTAGTAAAATTAACTTATTTCCCATCTTCCTTCTGGCCATAAAATAATCTCTGCTGTGTAGATTTCACAAAGATTTTAAGGAAAGAAAGAAAAACAGTCCTAGATAATCACTCATGAAGAGGAAAGAAACAAAAAACAAAAACAAAAAACCCAGAGAAGTGGTAAATAGGCTCTTGTATGATATGGGCAGTGAGAGGAGCTTAAAAACATTTTATGTAGTGCATGTTGTTTGGTTTTGTTAGTGTGTTTTCATTTACTAACAAGTAGCTACAACTGGTACGGAGACTGAGGACTTCGCTGGCTGGGAAATCTTAAGAGATGGTTATAAAGGCCACTGAGATGTGGTTTTCTTTGTACAGAAAACTATCCTCTTTAATGTTCCTTCACAAGGGGGATGCATACATTTAGGGTCTTCAGAGCTCATCTAATAGAGTTCTAGGAAATGGACACTGAAGGATGTTTTCAAGACATGTAACTCATGAGTGGCAGCCTGGACTAGATGGAATGGTAGTTAGATTTTCTTTGGTTTTCCTGCTGTACCTCTGCTCTAGTCAGCTCCCCTCCTTCCTGTTCATCTCTTATTCAGCTTCTAAACCATTTACGTTATACATAGTTTTTTTTTTTTTACAGCCATACAGAGGAACCATGCTTCATTGGCCTTAATCGCATTTGTATTTATAATAAAAATATAGCTGAGGGTTTTATTTTTTTGTCTCACTGCTTATGAACAGAACATGTCTTTTAAATATTCATTGAAACATTTTTCTTATGCACAAATGCAACAGTTAAGGTCCCAACAGAAAATAAGTAGTATACTTAAATCAGGAACTCTTGAGAGGCATGTGGAGAGGGTATAAGAGAAGGCCAAGGTAAAATCCCCACATCCAAATGAACAAATGAAGGGAGAGGTTCACACAACTTGACAGGACATGGCCTTTATGTAGAGCTTTCTCCTGCTCATTTAGAGAACTTCAGACTAGGGACGTGGCTAGCTAGAGGACACCTCCTTGGGGGGCATGTCAGGAGAACAGATACCCCCACCTTTCATTCAGTGATTGTATCCACTGGGAATTCACAGTTCATAGAAAGCCCGTTATGGACTGGGTAGTTTTAAGGTCGTAGAGTAGGATGGGGAAAGGTTCAGACCACAGAGCTATCGTAATATTCTTTGATTCCAGTTGTGGAATAGTTGTTGTTCTTGTTAGAAAAGGACAGGTGAGGAACTTTAGGCTGGAAATGTTACCTGTCAGTGTTTATAACAGAATCGCTGCACTGTTGATGGCTGTTTTGCCAAGATCTTCACTCTTCCGGTTGTCTGTGAAGTTCCTGATTTGCAGGACTGTAAGGGAAATTTTTCCCTTTGGGGGTGCTGGGAATTGAACAAAGGGCCTCTTGTATGCCAGGCAAACACTCTCCTACTGAGCTACACCTATGATTTTCTCTAAAGGGAACTTCTCAGCCCTATTCATAGTCAGTGTTAGTGCTCCAGTCATCCACGAGTACGAAGGGCCTGGTGCCCAAGCAGAAGAGCTTAGGAGAATTTGTAGAGAGCTGTTTCTCAGAACGAATGTGCACATGTAGTATGTTATATGTTTTACAAAATAATAAATCTGCCTTACATTCGCTTGCATGAGTATAGTATTCAGAACCAAAATTGAGAAACCACAGTATCTGTGTCTCACAGTTGTAGCATCATTTTCTCCTAAGTCATCAGATTTGCTGTGTGGGCAGTCTTAGATGTTTTGGATTTTTATTATCAGATAAAAATTTTATTTTTGTACTGACCTTGTTTTATATACCAGTTACGTATTAATAGGATTCAGTTTATTAGGATATTTACCCACAGTAACAATCATTCTGTCATGTAATGAAGTAATGTGTTGTAACCCTGTTTTTCAGGCCTAGAGTTTACTGTTAATACTTTAATAGCATGAAGATGTTTAACTTATGCATGATAGATGCTGAGCCTTTAATGTATTCTATTAATTTTTTTTTCTTCAACTTAACAAACACTGAAACAGAGCTGAGTGTGATGGTGCATGCTTGTAAACCCAGCACTTGGGAGCCTGAGGCAAGAGGGTCTTGAGTTGGAGGCTAGTCTGGACTATACAGCAAGAAATAAGGCCAGGAATTGTAGGGTACACCTGTAATCTTAGCACTCAGGGAGGCCAAGACAGGAGGATCACAAGTTAGAGCCCAGCTAGAGTATGTAGTGAGATTGTGTCAAAAAATAAGGGCTGAAGATATGAGAAGGCTCTGAGGTTCAGTCATTGATACCCCCAACCACCACTACAGATGCCAACCTAAAACAATTTCAAAGTTAAATACAATAAAAGTGTTGTTTTCTTGAACTATTCAAGAGTAAATTGCTGGGGGCTGGAGATACAGCTCAGTGGAATAAGCGCTTGCCTAGCAAGCGCAGGGTCCTGAGTTCGATCCCCAGTACCGCAAAAAAAAAAAAAAAAAAAAAGAGTAAATTGCTGATATGATGCCTCATCATCTCCAAACACTCTAATGTATATTTCTTACAAATAAAGAAATTCTATAATAGTTATCTTACAGTCACTGAATTTGGAAAGTTATGTTTCTAACCTCAGATTCCAGTTGTATTTCACTGTTTGTTGCAAGGGAGGCAGAAAGATCCAGCTCAGAATCATATGTGGGATTTAGCTGTCCTGTGTCTTTAGTCTGTAATCTGGAGAATGTTTCTTAGTCTTTCTTGATATTCCTGGCCTTGACACTTTTGAAGATTAGAGGATAATTATGTTGTAGAATTTCCCACAATTTGAAGTTCTCTGAAGTTTTCTTGGTCATTACTAAATTCAGGAATTCCAGTTATGTGTCCCTGTCTCTGCATCTGTGTCTCTGCCTCTGGCTAGGCCTCATTATGTATCTCAGGCCGGCCCTGAACTCATGACCCTCTTGCCTCAGTTTCCCAAATGCTGGGATTACAGGCATGTGCCATGGTGCCTGCCCCATGGGCATCTCTTTTGCATCCCCCCCAACATCTTACCCAATGTCTTGGTAATACTTATTTTATTGAAAGAATAGAGGTAGTTTGTGAGAGTTATTGTTTTGTTTGCATCTTTGACAAGGATGTCACAGAGGCAATACTGTCTTTTTTTCATTGCATCCTGTTGTTACATGATCTGTACCATTTCTGGTGATATTCACTTTGATAACTTGATTATGGTGATATCTATTAAGCTTCTCTGTGTAGTTACTAGTGCCTCTTTGTAATTAATAAGTATTTTTGAGAATATTTTTAAAGGTATGTAAATATCCAGTTCTTTATCAAATGTTGTATTCATTTATATTGATACAAACTCGTTCCTACATTAACTTTATCTCTTATAGTTTGTGATAGCATATGTTAAATTTTTTAAAAATGTCTTTTCTTTTGTTGCTATAGTCACAGCAAATAAATTCAGACTTTAGAGTTTGTGTTGGATAAAATTAATTTATTTGGGCCAACACTAGCTTTTTGGCTTACTTTAGTTAGTACAATTTTTGGTAATTTAAAAACTGGCTCAAATGTTAATATCAAGCAGAAGTGTACAGTGATGGCTTCAGCGTTTTTACTACCTCTAGAGTAATCATGTATAGTGAGTATAAACTTGTAACTTACACTATGGTTCACTATGCCGATTAAGATTAGTCTCAAAGGGAAAGTAAAGTAAGGATGGTGAAGAATGGGGAGCATATAAAAATGACAGGGTTTCTATTGTAAAAAGACCCTGGTACTTTCAGTACTTACCTTGGTTTTAATTGTATGATTTAATTTTTAAGGAGTTTCATCTATTCGTGAGCCTAACAATTGATCCGCAGTACCCTATGTTCTAGAATACCTTGAAGGCATCAACTACTGAGGTGGCGTCTCTACCTACCTATGTTCTTTGCACGACTTAGGAGTGAGTTTTTGTAAACACTAACTCAGTCTTCAGGAGTAAGGATCTCTGATTGCGCCGGTGGAACACACACAGTGGGAAAGGCAGATGAAACTTATTTTATGAAGTCCTTTTATTGTCTGCTTTCATTTAACCAGACATTCCCTTATTGGTATTTGTGCCAATTAAGGGGAGAGTTGAATTAATCTCTAATGTAATTCTTTAGAGCAATTAATTCTTAATGGTTGTTTTGCTAAAATGAAATGTACTTGGATTTGGTTTGGAGTTGACAAGATACATCAAGCAGAAATTCCTTTTATGTAATATATAGTGTCTCTACCAAAATTACTCATTCATTTAGACAAGTGAGACAGAGTTATTAAAAAAATAATTAAAATATACTTGAGTAGTTGGGAGCAGAGACAGGCAGTGTTTATTATTTTAAAGTGTCATTTCAGGTGTCCAGAGTCAGCTGACTTGTTCTGTTTTAAAATTATTGATTGTAAGCCTAAAGGATTATGTTTTACTTCTCATTTTTTGCAAACAATTAGTGAAATGAGGCACTACAATTTGTGTCAGTGTTTGATCAAATTTACCCAGCTTAAGAGCTTGTTAAATTTCAAAATAGTCACCACATTTAAAAAGTTGCCAGTACGATACCATTTAAAGTAAATTACTTTAGAATTATGCTATTGCTAATTTTTCTTATTATATAGTAAATTGCCGGACAGATACTTATCTGTGGCCATGTTCAATTTTGATTATTTTGCTTATTCGAGTAGAGGGATAGGCACTCTTCTCTGTGGCCATGTTGAATTTTCTTTGATTAGCCACATAACCTCAGCACTGGAGAGGCTGAAACAGGTAGATCTTGAATTTCAGGCCAGCCTGGGCTGCATAATGAGACCCTGTCTCAAACAAAGAACAACAACAGCAAAACTGTATGGTTATTATCAGTACATGTTTTTGAAAAATTCACCTGTTTGAATACTTTCTGTGCTGACATTGTTCTATATTTTTAACTTGTTTTATGTAATCCTCACATCAGCCTTCTGGTTTGATGTAATTTTCATTTTAAATCTGAGGGAATTGAGTCACAAAATGATTGTGCTCATTTATTTATTCATTCACTATTTATTGAGTTTCTAGGTGTTGTATCACTGATAAACATTAAAAGCAAACAGTTCCGCTCTACAAGTTTAAGGAACTTGCCCAAAGCAGCCCAGTCCCTGCCAAAATAGCCGAGGTTTGAATTTGGGCAGTGTGCCTCTGCCGTCTGTGCTCCTCACACCTCCATTTGCTCTATGTCCGTGGTTTCCTTTCTTTCTTACTAAATCTTTGATACTTACCATCTTTCTCTTCAGCATTTTAATGTATTTGCTCACCTATTTTTCTCAAATTCATTTTCACATTTGCCTTTTAATGTCATATTCACATTCATATATACTGAGAGTGTTATTCCTTAGTGTCTAGAACTTGGCTGTCTTTGTCTAGTGCCATTTATGTATTTACTTCCTCTTTCCTCTTTTGATTACCTCTCCTCTCCTCACCTGTCTTCCTCACTCATCCTCCTTATTGTCTTCTGTCTTCATCAGCCAGTGTGTACATGTTAATATCCCTAGTCCAAGAAATGCTGGGAGGGTGAGCAGGCCTTGTGTGGGCTGCCCCTTCTAGGTGTGGGCCTGGGGGGGAGGCCCAGAAAAAAAAGGATTGGGTTAGCTCCTTGATTATTAGAGAAAGAACTGGGTGCCCAGGGAGAGGGTAGCAGTGAATTTGCTAGAATGGCAGAACCCAGTCTGAGCAGCAGAGCGGCAGCCCAGGAATGAAAAAGAGAGGATCCGAGTCTCCTTGGATGGGAGACGTTGAGGAGTGGAGCAGACTCATTTCCATTGAAAGGAAAGGGCAAAGCGGATGGGAATTAATCATCTACCAATCAGAATAATTTTGGTTATTGAAATTCTACTAGGTATTACAGTTACAGCATTAGTTGCTCCAGAATGGTTAACTAAAATGGGACAGAGAGAGAGAGAGAGAGAGAGAGAGAGAGAGAGAGAGAGAGAGCGCGAGCAAGACAGAGTGACTTTGTTTTTAACCCAATTAGGATTAAGCATCTTAGGTAAAATGAGCGCTTAAGAACTAGTTGAATTGAGAATAATTTGATCTCTTTCTATAATTTTTTTAAAAAATGCATATGTGAATGTTTCGTTCATCTTTCTGCTGTGTGTCGGATACTGAGAATGTATACACAGTTGAGTCAGTGCCTTTTCTAGGAGTCTGGAACTTGGTTGAGCAGGCAAATGACATCTTGAAAGTTTTCTATAGTGTGCGGACGAGGTAGGAAGCTACTAATTATGCCTTTTAGGTAGGGAAGTCCAGTCTTGCAAATCCAATAGACTGGAGTTGAGAAAAGCCATTTCAGGCAGGGGAGTGGCAGAGTTGAAGGCAGAGCTGCAGGGAAAAGGGTTACCATAGGATGGGAGAAGCTCAGTGAGGGTTGGATATAAAATAATAAGTGGTAGAAGATGCATTTGGAGACTATGCTGAAGAATGGAGAGTGTATTTCCCAGTGCTTTAATCTTTTGTTTTTATTTACTTTATGCCTTAAAAGTTCTCCACTTCCCAATTTTTTTTTTTTCTTTTGGAGATAGGGTTTTTCTGTATAGTTCAGGCTAACCCTCAGCTCATTTTGTAGCCCTGACTGGCCTTCAACTTATCTTCCTGGTTCAGCCTCCTGAGCGCTGGGATTGTGGTTATATGCCACTATGCCTGGCTTTAAAAGTCTCTTGTAAATAAATCAGAGTTAGAACTAGTGTTTAATTTTGGAAGACTGTTATGTACAGATGTATTAATGGTTCACACTGATTCTAAAACTTTGCATAATACAGATATTTTGTCTGCTCATTATAAGTTCTATAAATCAGATTACTTAAAAAATATCAAGTCTTTTATCAGAATGCAATGTACATTCAGAAAGGTACACATTTCTTAATTAGCAAGTGACTACCACAGAGCCCAAGAAATGGACTACTGTCAGCATCCTGAGTACCCCTGGTGCCTCCTCTATCAACTGTTTCTATGTAGTATACTTTCCTTCCAGAATAACCACTATCCTGATTCTGTTGCTGAAGATTAGTTCTTCCTATTTGGAGCTTCATATGACTGTAACTATTAGGTACTCGTTTGTGGTTAATTTAAGGCTACCTTGGACTTCCGGGAAGATGGCGACCGGGTAGGCAGCAGAGAGAGAACCTCCCAGAGGATTACCACCCAGACAATGGAATATAGCAATATGAAGACAGAAAGGAGAGAGGTGTGTACCCTGAACCCAAGAAGGATCTGAAATGGGTACTGAGGCCCTAGGAAAGACCAAGCAGGGCCTCTCCTGGAGGAAAGGATCGGAGGGCCGCCACGGCACAGTCGGAGGGAGAAGAGACAGAGAAGGAGGAAGCCACTGCTTCAAGCACACTCTTGGCTCAGGGCCTCGTTCCGGCAGTCGCAGCTGCGGCTTCGGAGACCCACGCTCATGGAAGCCTCCTGACTCGGCCAGGGGAGAGCGGAGTTCCAAGAGCTGGTCCAGGTCTGGAGAGGAGAGGGCGCAGCCAGGAAAAGAGGCAATGGTGGTTGGAAACTGTTGTCAAATCCAGTGTGAGGATGAGAGGTTGCAACAGCCACTGAAGCAGAGTCCCCACCCTGCAGCGACCTTCCTAATCAGCACCTGGAGGCAAGGTGGAGCCAGAGCAGTCGGTACACATCCCACCACACCCAGCTCTATGCTTGCCTCGAGGCTGTGGCCTCCTGCCTCTCCACTGTGTGGGTGGCTGCCAGTGGGGAGCGGTGGAGTGCATCGGCAGGGACATCAGAGCCACAGCAACTCCCAGGGATCCAGCCAAGGAACAAACGGGAACTGGAGCACAACAGCAAGAGAGAGCTGCAGATGGAGGTGGATCACACGGCCCCACGCCCTTCTCACTCCAACATCAAGCAGGAAGCATGAACTGAGTTACTGGGCTTCAGCTCCCACCCTGAACGCCCTCTGTGAGCACCTTGAGCC
>PVLD010005728.1:0-108551 GCA_004027595.1 Dinomys branickii
TGGGACTTTCCCACGTCTCGCCCCGGCAGCCTGGTCCACCCTACCACATCTCCCCCGGCATCTCAGAGAAATACGCCCAGTTTAAACTTCCCAGCCGAGGTTCCGGCATTCACGCTCACCAAGTCTGTCTCGAGCTGGTGGTGTTTATTAAGGAGGTTCGCTCCCTTGCTGCTCACCCGGTCGCCATCTTCCCCGGATCGTGAGTTGATATTTGTAGGAGTATTTGGGGCCATGAAGGAGAAGCACAGGGTCTGTGGGACCTGAATATGCTCATAGTCTGTTCCCTGTATTGCTCTGCTTCCTATATGTTTAAGTTTAACCTCCGCTGTGTGGTAAGATTAAGGGGGCAGAAACTTAATCTGACTCTGGTATTTAGAGTTGGGGCCTTTGGAGGTGGTAAGGATTAGATTAGGTCATCATGTTGGAGCCTCAGTGATTGAAAGCTGGTAGTTCTGCAAGCAGAGGGAGAGAGGCATCATGCAGATTCACCTGTTCCCTGTTCCTCGCAGCGATGCCCTACCTTACCTGCTGGCCAGATGCAGCCCCTTGATCTTGCATCTCCAGAATCAAGTGTCCAAATAGACCTCTTTTCAAGTAGCATGCCTCAGGTATTTCATTGTAGTAATAAAAATGGATCAGTGCAGAGGCAAACAGGATCAGAGAGGCAGCAGGCCAGTAGGGATGTGGTCTCAGCAAGTCAAAGCCTTGGCTTCATCTGAATGTTTTAGATTATAAAGAACATGCAAAATAGTCCCACCTTGAGGGAAGAGGACAAGAGTTTCTTGTCCCAAAATTAGTCCCCTCACTCTGAGGATGCTAACTTCCCAGATGTCTGTAGAAGTCAGAGCTAGGTTAGGTACAAAAGCAGCCAATATAGGTCTAGTATCTACTTCAGACTTACAATAGGGCTGGGGTGCGGAACTCCCATCACCCCCTAGACCAAAACCCTTAGTGGGGGTGTGGAGAGCTTTGGCACAAAACACATAACCTGGTTTTGCCTTTTTGATGATGACCACGCAGTAGGTAGAGCATGGGGAATTCAGGCGCCCACAGCTGATCTCTCCAGATCCTGTGTTTTCTGTCACCAAACAGGGAGAGGGTGGTCCTGCCAGGGGGAGTGTCTCACAGGCACTGAGCTTGGAGTGCAAAGCTATTCTGCAGGCTCCTCTCTTTAGGATGCAACAGCCTCTTGTATGGTGTCTGTGGGGTGTTGAGTGATATTTTAGCCCAGTGTTGGTGAACTTACAGCATGCATATTACAGTGGGCTATTTGTATAACTGAAAGCTCTAAAAGCTTTGCCATCACTGCTGAGCCCTTATGGGCAAAGTCTCCCCATGGGCACAGACAGAGAGAACCAATTCTCCGTTCACATTTTCACCACCAATAGAAAGAAGAGTCTTATTGCCTCCATGCATTTCCAACAACAAATGCAACAGTGCAGGAAATCCTCACAACTCGTTAACTTTGCTGTACTCAATATTCAACTTCTGCCCACATAAGAATTAAATATTCACTTCAGATTGATTTGTTTATTAAAAGTAGGTCTCCACCGTGACTTCCTTAAACTGATTTCCTGGAGAAACTTCGCAAAGTCTCTTTTCCAGAGCAAACGATTCTTGTAGGTGATTTCTCCAGCAAGGCCTAAAAGGCATGGAACAGAAAAGAAGACAGGGAAGTATTTTAGGACCCTAAAGACCATTCTGTGTCTTGGGCAGGTACACTAGGCCCCCTTCTGAAAGACCATTTTTACTTTTCTTCTGCCATATATATCTTTCAGAACTCTGCATGCAGAGGTGCTGCTGTGAGTGTGTGGAAGGCAGCACTTCACTGAATAACCTCTTTTCCTATTTCTCATGGAGCAGTGTCCGGTTAATTCCATATTACATTTTTAGTGGCTATTACCACTTGGTAGTTTCAACCCAGGAGCTTCTTTCTAGCTAGAAATCATGGTGAATAAATGAGACTCTTACCGGAATAGAGAACTGCATGTAGCTTTGATTTTCTGTTGATGCTTTTACTTTTATGTGTCTTGATTCAATAAATAACAGATTTTTTTTTTTACAATAAATGGGCATGTAAGCCCTGATTTATAAATTTGCTAGTTGTTTCACCATATTGGAAGACTTACCTGATGTTGTGTCTCTGGTCATGATACTTACAATTGATATTACAGTTGTGTGTTATGTAACATTTGGTTAGGGATAGATTGCATATGCAATGGTGGTCTCAAAAGCTTATGTTACATGGTAACATTGTGGTCATCTCAGTGCTGACAAAATCACATAATGGTGCATTTCTCAGCATTTATCCATGTTGTGAGCCAGTGTATGACTGACTGATTGTATATCTGGTATTTACTTTTGCTTTCCAACTGAAATATATTTTTTGGAGGGTAGGTGAAAATTATTCAAAGAAATAAGTGCCCACAAAGGGGAAGGATTTATGCATCCATATATGAGCCTCAGTGAGCCTCCCCCACATGCCAATGCAGGGCCAGAGCTATCCTCCAGGCCAGGAGTGTCTACCTGACATGATCCATTCTCTCACAATGTCCAGGAGCCATGAGAACATATTTTGGGTGACTGGCAAGAAAACTCTCAAAATACACTGACCAAAGAAATGAAATTTGATTTAAGGAAAGTAGAAACCAATATTGACTTTAAGAAATTATAAATCTTGATATCCGTGCTAAAGTGTTTGTGTTCTTATTCAAACAAGTGGGACAGAATTACATTTAAAGCACTCTGGAAAGTAGCTAGATTCTTAATTGCCTGTAGCAAAAGATGACTTAGACCAGATAAGTAGTAGGAGAAAAAACTTACTTAATTTTATCACCAGGGCTTCTCGACTGAGCAAAGTTAAACTGGGAAGCCGAATACTAGGCTATAGTCTTGTATTTGTCCCTAAGAATAATTAAAATATCCTACTGTATCTTTGTGATTGAGATTCATTATCCATCTTCAAGTTGTACAACTACTTAATCTACTCTGTCACAAAATCAAGTGAGCAAACTCACTCTCTGACATCTCCAATTCCATCATCAGGGATCACTTCTTCTTGGGGTTGAAGTTTGCTCACTCACTTACTGAAAAAATAGTTATGTAATGCCTATCATCTGATAAGCTGTTGTAAATGCCAGAACTATGATGAAGAACCATCAGGACAAAGAAGCTATTTTCAAGGACCTTCCATTCCAGTCTTTACGAGAAACAAGAAACTACATATGTATGTCATAGATTTTCATGGCAGGGTAACTGATATGAAGAAATGAAGAATAAAGACAGAGGGTGTGGGGGAAGGATTCAATGTTTTTTAAAAAGATGACCAAAGAGGGTCTTTCTTTTTTTTTTCTTTTTTTTTTTTTGGTGGTACTGGGGATCGAACTCAGGACCCTGCGCTTGCTAGGCAGGCGCTTATTCCACTGAGCTATATCCCCAGCCCCAAGGAGGGTCTTTCTGAGGAGATGGCATTTGAGTAGAAATTGATATAATATACATGATTGAAAAATACGTAAATCTACATGAACTCGAAAATTTTAATCTATATGACTGTGTGGAGGCAGAAAGAATACAAGCGTAAGCCCTGAACTTGGCATGTGCTTGTTTTGGGATGCTGCATCTACTTCACTTCTTCGATTTGCAGGAACTTGGAGGAGCTAGCTGCATTACCATTCATGACATGAATAAAAGGAGTAAGGCATTTTAGTACTGAAACCAACAAGAAGATTCCAGCTGATGGCCTTGCTGGGCCCTGAACCTAAGCTGGTCAGATAGTTCCAAAGCTGGTTGTCAAATTTAACAGATCTGATAGAACGGGAGACCTGGTGTAAGGGTTTAGAAGCTAAAGGGAGGCTATGGATGGTGACACAGATCCACAGAGTGTGACATAAGGATGTGTGTGAACAGGGAACAGTCCATGTCTTATATTAGATCTGAAAATACAAAGATAAATAATTAGTCCCTGACTTAAAGAAATTACAACGTTTTAGGCTGAGCTACTGAGTCAGGATCTGAGACCCTATTTTAATTTTGTTTTCAAATTTGTTATTGTCCAGATTCTGTAGTGCCATTCATCCCTGTTAAATTTTACAGTATCCCATGCAACTCATCCAACTCAGTATAGCATCTGGTATGTGGTCATCAGGACCCTCAAGTATCCCACTCAATATGCAATATTGCTTATAATCAGGGAAAGACAGACCAAAACCACAGTGAGACGATGTCTTCCTCCAGTTAGAATTGCTGTTATTGAAAAGATAAAGAAAATAACACATGCTAGTGAGGATACAGAGAAAGGGGAACCCTCATAAACTGTTTTTGAGAATGTGAGCTAGTATAGCCATTAGGATAAACGGTATGAAGTCTCTTCAAAGAACTAGAAATAAATTAACAAGTGATCCAGCAGTGCTCCTGTGGGATATATATCTAAAGGAACTCAATGTTAAAGAGACATCTACACTCCTGTGTTTATTATAGTTTCATGGTACAGTTGGATGACTATGGTTGACAATAATTAATTGAATACTCTATTTCAAAATAGCTAGTGGAGGGGATTTTGAATGTTCCCAACAGAGAGATGATAAATGTATGAGGTAAGATGTATGCAATTATCTGGGTTGCATTATTCATTGTGTATACATATTTCAGCGTCACACTGTAGCCCATAAGTATGTGTAAGTTAAAAATAAAATATATTTTAAAAAGAAAAAGAACCCCATGCAGAGATTCCCTACACTTTTGTATCTTCTGGCCTCTATCTTGGCTTCCCGCTTAATGCTTAATCATATTTTACCTCCGGGGTGGTAGGAAGGACGAGGAGAAGAGATGGAGATGTCCGCCCACCTCTCCCCTTTATAAAAAGTAACACCACTTTCCTTTCTTAGGAGGTTTGAAATGTAACAGAGTAAACTTCTAGAGAAATAGTCGTGGGTCATAATTAATCAATCTTGTTTAGATTTTCTTACTACTGCTCTTCATCTGGCCTCTTTAAACAGCAATGAAATAGACAATGTAGACAATGTACGATTTTGCTCTCTAGGGAAATAGGAATGTTCTCTACTTTTCCTGTGGCTCCTGGGAAAGGAAGAGAAATGAAAGAACGAGCGTTCATCAAGCAGCTCCCGCAAGCCGGATGTTTTACACAAGTACTTCCTGGGTTAATGCTGCCGCAAAAGAGAATCCTTGAGACTCAACTAATAAGAGCTGAGCCGGGGTTTGAAACAAGCTCTTTACATGGCTGGAACCAAACCTCTATTCTCCACCATGATTTAACCTGCATCTGGAGCTCGCTAGCTGCATGACCTTCAGCTGCGGGACCCTGACGTTGCTGACCTCAGCTTCTGTGGTTGAGAAGTGCAGCAGCAGACCCAGCTCTGGAGAGCACTTCCGCTGACAGTTCAGCGTCGGCCCTTCTCAACCCCATGATCCATGAGCGCTATCTGCCTATTCCTCCTTAGCGTTCCAGACTTAGGTGCATTTAAAAAGGAAATAGTGGTCTATATTCTCCCCAGATGCCTGCATTGTTTTTCAGCACCTGGACCATAGAAAGTATTGTCCTCTGGATGTTTAGGTGAACTTCTTAGAACAGCACTTGTGTGCTTGTTAAGGGTGACTTTATCATTCTATTTCTCTTACTAGTAGGAGGACTTGGTCAGCATCTTTAAATGTAAACCTTCATTCAGTCAAATTTAGAAGGAGTAATGGATTTGACCCTTTGAAGAGCAATATGAAATAAAGTGGGCAGATATTTTAGCACAATGCTTCTGCCCTACCTCAGTTTCCTAAAAGGAGCCAAACAGATCTGCCAATCAACAGATTAAAAGAAAAATCAATGGAAAATGAAAGGGGCAATGTCTGTCTCAGACAAGATGACTTGACACAATGTTCTAATGATGTAGGTAACCAAAGTCTTTAAAAATTAATGGGAAATCCACAATCCATCATTTTCGATTTTCATGGCCAAAGAACTACATTTGTATAACTTGATTGCTCAATTGCATAGCAACATTAGGTTTCAGGCCCAGAGAATGGGAATTAGATGAAATGAACACTGACCTTCACTGCTAATGAAAATGAGAATCAGCCTCTCCAGGCACTTCTTGCTTCCCATTGTTCTTAATTGGACAATATCATGGAAATGATGAGAAACAGGACTTGATACTGATGGAAATTGCTTTAATGGATGGGAGTATTTTGACACTGTAATTCCAAAGTTTTCTAATTTATAGGTAGCTAAATTGCATTTTTTTACTGAACCATATTTTTATAAACTAATCTCTTAGATAGAGATACTCAACAAATGTCTGAAATGTCTAGAATTGATCTATAAAATTACACTGTCCTAGAGGTTCAATGGCAGGATAATTCAGGTCATCTAACCATGCACATGAAAATGATAATTGGCTGGGGTCTAACAGCATTAGGCAGAAATACCAGACAAATTTAAGTGTCACACAGAAACCACAGATTGGGCTGTCAGAAACCCTTCAGTAATCATCATGTATCTACCAAAGACACTAGGAAGACAGGAAGCAGGGTGCCCTGAAGAAAATCCTAGATGAGTCAGGCGAGAACTCCAAGTAAGCTGTACTGGCATGAAAGAAACTACTGAGGAAGTTTTGAGTTAAAAGCCAGTCAAAGATTGAAGGAAAGTCTTGCAAGAAATGGTCTGAGGGGGCCAGGGATATAGCTCAGTGGCACAGCACCTGCCTGGCAACCAAAAGGTCCTGGGTTTGATTCTTGATATAAAAAAAAAAAAAGAAATAAAAGCATAATGTCAAGAAATGAGCTGGGGAACAATGAGTCTGATGCTCTGTGTCAAATCTGTTTTTCAGGGCCCTACTGAGACCCTCCTCCAAGACTCAAAGCTTTTGATTTGTACCCCTATATATTACATGGTACACTGACCAGAAAAGGAGGGAGAGCAGGGCAGACAGAGACAGAGACAGAGAGGCAGAGCAAAATGACAATGACCAGCCCAATCTGTGCCAAGAAAATGATCATGTCAGCAAAGTAACTGTTTGTTTCTTCCTCCTTTCTGGCTCTTTGTATCCCTAGGATCCTCTAGGAGCATCTCCTCTACTCTCGAAAAACCTCTCTTCCAAGGCCCTAGTGCTTTCCAAACCCTCTAAGAAAGGCAGACCTTGACGTATATCACCATTGCCTGTAACAGAAATTCATTCACTGGCAGAAGACAAAATGAGATCCAGGCCCCTCTCCATTCCTAACAAACCCTTCTTTGTAACGGATGTCTTAGCTCACAGGATAGTTTTCTATTGACCGTTACAGCAAAGTGGGAGGGCCAGGGTCTGAAAAAACAGATGTTCCCTTTCAGTCAGCAGGCCTAGAGATGAGGGATGCCATGCCGATTCAAGTCCGCCAGCTGGGGCACGGCAGAGTAAGGAGTGGAAGGCTGAGTCAGGGGCAGAGATTAATGATAAAGAACCCACAGTTAAGCAGTGTAGATTCATGCGGATTTAAACAGTAACTGCAATACTTGCTGGGAAATAACAGTGTGCTTATCCTGCTATCTTCCTATACGTAGGGATGCTTTAACAATACATTTTGAATTTATTTCAGGATATCCCAAAGGATTTTCTACTTGTTGTCGCTTAGCACTAGCTTCAAGTACTAACCATGATCTCTCTCCAAATGTGTTTCTTTTTTGTCTGTCTCCAATACACTGTCTTACTGTCTCACTTGCACCCCAGCTGATACCTCTGCATGGTGCAGTGACTGCTGGGTAACCAGCCCAGAGCCTCGTGCTCCAGAATTTCTGCTGCCCAAGCCTCCTGGTGGCCAGGACACCAGAGAATTGCAGAGCAGGGTGCAGTTGTTTTAGAACTTAGGTGCTCTGAGGATACCAGGGTGAACTGGAGAACATAGTAAGTGAGACAAAGTTCTCCCCAGAGTGGGGGCTCAGAAAGGTTACACAAAGGAGATGGCATTCATCGACCCTATTCTTCAAAATATGTGTTGCTGCCTCTGGAGAAGCAATCTTTCCTGCCCCTCTGTTCAGTTGTGCAACTTGCATTGCCTGCTGAAATGTGGGTTGGGAACATTTTCAGGAAGAAGATCTAAGAGGAAGACTGTGGCAGTCCATGTTCTCCCTCCACTCCATGTGCTACAATTAGCAGAAATGATCCCGAGCAGAGACTTCCTGGGTCAGAGAGCAAGGACAACAGGGAGTAGACCCATGCAAGAGAGAGAGGGAGACGAGGAACTTCTGCTGAAACAAACTGCTAATTGCTATACTGTTGAAAGACAGGGACAGGAATAAGGTCATCTTGGCCATTCAGGGTATGCAGCTGTGTGTGCACACCTACACACACACACACACACACACACACACACACACGTGTGTAAAATGAAACAATCAGCATTAAAGTCAAGAGTAACAATGATGACAATCCTGGAGCTCTAATTGACTAAAAGGAGAAAAACCAGAAATTTCATTTTTGTTTTTAATTTGGCTAGGTGACCGTAATACTGAGCATGGTCATCTTTGTTAACCACCTCCCTCCCATCTGAGACTAACTTGTGTACAGTACAATAAAAATTATACATATCATTAAAATATGTACCTGATTAACTCTGTTCTAGGCTATGATTACAACAGTAACCTCTATACCTGTACATTCAAACCTCATAATTTGTTTTTCATGTATTAATTTAAAAATCATCTGTGAAAACACTCCTCTGAAAAAGGTCAACATAAGAAGCACATTTTTAGGTGAGGCTAGAGACATGTAACTCAGAAGAGAGAAATGGGAATCAATTTGGCTCTGGCTAAACCCATGTAAACATTTACTTATTGCATTGAATGTCCTCTAGGTTCAGTCATAGGCTTCATTTCACACTCTAATCTTCTACTCAATTTCCTCTACCATGAATGGCTTTGACTAGAGATTTATTAGTGAGGTTGCATTTTCAGGAGTTTGCATGACCTCTGCCCGCATATGTCCAACTTCCTATTCACAACTTTTTCTTGGATGTCGCCAAAACATCTATCTTGGGCCATTTTACGTTGCCATAACGGAATACTAGAGACTGGGTATATATAAAGCAAAGAGGTTTGACTCACGGTTCAGGAGGCTGGCGTCCGCTCCGCATCTGACGAGGGCCTCATGGTGGAAGCGGAAGCGGATGTGGCCAGAACAGCGAGAACGGTGCTCGAGCTCCATGATAGCGAACCCGCTCCTATAAGAAGGGTGGAAGTGCGTGAACAAAGGCTCTGCTCCCGTGCTCCAAGCACCTCTCACTGGGCGCCACTGCCCCCACTGCTGCATCAGGGAAATAAGGTCCCAGCGCCTGCACTCCTAGGGGACAGACTCACACAACAGCAGCACTCCAACCCCAACATGTTCAAGGTCGTGCTGATGCTCTTCCCCATAAATTGCTTCTCTTTTCTTCCCTCTCACTTTTTCCATTGCCTGGATGTCCAAATCCGCTTTCAGCTATTGTAGATTTTAACCTTTTTCTCTTCTGTTATCTTATTCTTGATTTTAATCATTTTTTACAAAAAATGTATCCTTTTATTCCCATCCATGTTTTTACTGTATTTGAGATTTCTCTCACCTCCCATCTGAAAGAGCCTAACTGGCCTGTCCACAGCTATTATTGGTCTCCTCTACCCAGTTTGCATCCACCTTGCAGTTTAGGTGATTTGTATCAAAGTACAGATCGGATTATTTCCCTCACTATTTAAACTCCTTAAACTGTGTCCCATTACCCTCATGGTAAAGTCAAAATGCACAAAAAGGCATCAATGCGCCTGTATTGGACATTTTTTAGTCCCCTCCCCTCTTCTCCACCCCCACCTTTTGAATTCTAATGTGCGTCTCCCCAGTTTGGTGCATTATTTATCACTTAGCTCCATCTTCTCTTCATCAGAGGAGCGTGAGATCCTGAAACTGCCACATCAAGGAACTCCAGTAGGTGTTTAAGAGTTGAGCATTTTTGCAAAGAATGAGTCAGTAAGAGCCCTACTTTGGCAATAAATATGAAAATAAGAAGGAGGAGGACCTCTCATCTTCTGAGATAGCAGCTCCTTGGTCTGCTTTTAAGGCTATTCTATTCCCAGGAGGAGAAAGCTAGCCTGAGAATAGAGCTGATACAAAGGAAAACTGAGTCAACGGATGAAGAGATCCAGATCGCTGGTAACATTTGTTTGAGCTGGGGCTGCAAGTCGGTGCTAGATTGTGGACTTGGCATGTATGTGAGTCACAAAACTCCATTTTGATGTTGGCTGATGTATGTTGAATTGATATCATTACTAAAAGTTTCTTATGTTTTGTTGTCTAGACTTAAGTATTGTTCTCCAACTCACACCAAGTTTACTACTTCAGAACCAGGCTTATGCATTACTTGTGTAGGAAAACACTTCCTCACCCTGCAAACAGGGCGAGATATCACTGTTGTGTGTGAATACTGTGTTCCATTTGTAATTATATATTTGTATGTTTATGTCTATGATTACATAATTCCTTTCTAATATGATCACATGTGCTTAGAGTGTATGGCCATAGATGTGTGTGACTCTGTTACTCCCACAAGACTCAACTTCATAAGCACTGCTCAGCTTTCTACCATGTACTGGCTGCCTTGCATAGTGCTTGATCATAAATATGTGTGAACGTAGAATAACTTGATTCTAGGTGCTGTGTTAGGTGCCTCACACACTCCATCACATTAAACCTCACAGTGAACTGGTAGCAAGTGCCTGTGATCCATTTATAAATGTGCAATGTAAGGCATGGATACGTTAGGAAATGCTGTCAAATATAAAAGTATGTGTGTAATGAAAATGAGATCTTGTTCCAGATGCAGAGTTTCTTCACTCATCTTACCCTTTCGGTACCTCCCCACGGATGATTTCCTTCTGCTTCAAAGTACATATTTTGGCTCCATTTTCCACAACATTGCATTTCCTGCTGTCTTCTACTCAGCTTGTTAGATCGCTAAGTTTAACACATTACACGACCTTTTCAGCTTCCCCTAGAACACTTGAAACACACCCAGACTTTACACCAGAAGACTTTCAAGATCTAGATGAAACACTAGCTTTTTGAACAATGATTCTGGTTTGGGAACATAGGGAAAGGACCTGTTCTGAGATTTCCCACATTTTCTACGTTAGTCATGAGTGCATGAGGGTACAGATGCGAGAACAGAGAGACAGGGAGGGTTGGGGAGAATCAGATATGTCTCCTGTCACTGCACAGGGATTCTCGAGGTCTCAGATGCTGTGAAGTCTGCCCCTGTTCATAGCTCCTTCAGAGCCCAGTGCTTTAGGGATCTATTCTCAGGCACACTGCACCAATCTGACAACAATATGCGTTAATTGGCAGAAGTTCAAACCTAGTTAAGTGATTCCAGGCAGTTCAGTGGACACTGAAAATCTCCTTGGTCCACAGAACTCAGATCCATAGCAATTTATGTTTGAATTAAATTCCTAGGCTCAAAGGAGGCTACAGATAAGGAAGAATTTTGGAGATTTGGGGATATGCTAGAGAAGTTTATAGAAAGGACTCTTCAAGGAAACCAGACTTCAGTTGTTTGTTAGAGATTTCTGACAAGAGAAGGGATTTCCCCAATGTAAATCAATGTACTGCTTCTTCCATTAGAAATTTTTTATTATAAATAAAATCCTAGCTGAGCCAAAGTGTGCATAATGACATATTTGATGCTAGTATGGTCTTCTTATCTCATTCTAAGTGGGTAACAAAAGCCCCTGCCAAGCACTGGTCCCCAGTTGCATTGTGAGCAGCCATGGACGTGCAAACTGGTTTGTGATACTGACCATATACTGTATTAGAAGTCCACCATTGTCTTCACGGTCTACAATGCTTCCGTGCTTTATTTCAGAGACTGCTTTAATGAACTTGAGGCTATGTCTAATATGCTTTAGCACTTTCCCAGGTAACTAAAGAAGATCAAAGGGCAGTCAAGATCAAGAACCACCGGCTTCATTTGTGAAAGGATCAGAAGATAGGAAATTCCTTGATGCTGACCTTTGGCAAAGAACTCTGAGCTAAATACAGCTGACACTGGGTGGAGATGTCTTTTGACGGGCTTCTAGTTTCTTGGACCTTTTATTAGCCATTAAAGGAAAGAAACAGAATTGAATTCAGTTACTAGAAGATTAGCGATATGTGTCAGGGAAGGAACACCTACAGGCTTTTTGAAACCTTAGGCTTCAAGAAATCTGAATTTAGCAAGAGAATTATTGGGTGGGCGCTACCCCAGTGCACAGGCAGAATGACAGGGAGGGGGCAGATGAAGGTCAGAAATTGTCATACTGGCCTCAATTTTCTCTCTCTGTTTTCTTCTTCCCTCTTCATCACAGTTTTTCTAGGTTGAATGGCACTCTCATTGGTGCTAAAGAGGGAAAAGTGAGCATTTGGGAGACAAGGCCTAAAATATGGGGACATACAGAACAAGCAGAATCTGTCATCCATTTAAGTACTGTACTTAAGTTTAGAGGTGAGTCTGCAAACATGTATTTGAGAATTAATGACTGGCTAAAACAGACCTCCAATTGTCCAGACCATCTATCACTCCAGCCATACCAGCTCACAAAGTACAACCGTCGTTTATCACCCACTAATTGCGGATGGAATAATCAGAAACCTTAGAAGTACTTGTCATGCCATTGCAGTGGAGCCCCACGGATCCTGCATCCCAGAAAACCTCATTCTGGAGGCCGCACTAATCTTTGCAGTCACTGCTAGGCTTCCCACAAGGAAGAGTCACCCCACCCTTCTTTGCATATTCGTCTATAGGCTTAGTAGGAGTATTAGCATACATTAGACATTAAAATAGGAAGCGCAGCAAAGGAGGGACACTGGTCCTTTACCTCACTAGTAGGACCTGGGGTACGTTCAGTGAGTTCCTAGAACCTCAGTTTCACTATATGGGAGGAGGATAATTATCTGTATCTTTTTAGGATTGCTGGAAAGATAAACTGTGAACTTCATTCTGCTTTTGAGCATGTTGAATTTTGTAGAATGACAGGAAAAACTTTATATATATATATATTTTCAAAATTGCCTTTTAAATCTGATCTGCAAAAGCTCCATTCCCTTTTCCTCAATATTGATTCAAGTAAATTTTATAGCTATTCATACCACTTCTTGGGATTTAAAAACAGTCTCATCTTAACCCTAGTTTCATATCAAAACTTGAATTTCTCATGCAGTTTGTCTTCTCTGTAGATCAGAACTGATCTGCATTTAGAAATCGGTCCTGCCCCTTCCCCATTGCTCTGCTGCTTCTGAATTCTTTAAGACTGTGATGAGGAAAAGAAGTGATAGGGAAAAAGGCCATACTTATTCACTGCCTAATGAATACTTGTCTGGGTCTTCTGTGTGTCAGATGATCAAATGCTGATGCTTTCTCTGAGAAGATATATTGGTGGGCTCTTTAGGGGACCAGAGAAACCACAACAAAACAAGAAAATGAAACATTCATGTTTATGGCAGCCCAATTTGTAACAGGAAAACCTTGGAAACAACCTAAATGCACATGAACTGATGAATGGATAAAGATGTTTTTTTTTATACAATGGAGTACTACTCAGCCATAAATAAGGATTCATTTGAAACGTTTACAGTTACATGGATGGTCCCTGAGACCATACTCTGAAGTGAAATGAATTTGACCCATATATGTAAATATCACATTGTCTCTCTGGCATGAGAAACTGAAAGAGTACATAAGAACCAAAATGTAGACTAGAGATTGTGAAATAGGAAGTAATTATTCAAAAGGAAAGGGGATGGGGAGATGGAAGGGAAAATAACAAAAATGAGAAACAGTGGATAGCATGGAACAAAGCCTTGTAAATAAGGAGGGGAAAAGGGGATGAAGAGAGGGGCGGGGAATAGGAAAAAGAAAGAAACTAAGATATATATCATGTACAGGTACAAATTTCCTACAGTGAATGTAATCATTACGTATCTCTAAATTGTACCACTAAACTTAAAGTACCACTAAGAATGAATGGCTTATGTAGCGTATGCAAATCCCCGAAGGCCTCCTGCCTGAATTTAAAACAGAGCCTGCAGTGACCCTGGGAAAACATCCCCTCTCTCCTTACAGAAAACGTGTCTGTGAAATAGTTCATGCAGACGTAAGCTTGCTTTCCCTTCTCCCTAACATATACACTGATTTACCTTTCTCTCTCTCTTTCAAAACAATTATAGTAAAATACATAGTATAAAATTTACCATTTCAACCGGGCTTAGGGGTACAGTTCAGAAGCTGTAATTCCTTCACATTATTGTGTACCATTACCATCAGTCATTCATTCCTATAATTTTCTCATCTGCCCAGACTGAAATTCTGTACCCATTAAACGCTACCTTCTCAGTTTTCCCTACTCCTAGCCTTTGGCAATTACCATTACATTTTCTATCTCTATAAAATTGACACCTACTTGATATAAATGGAATCATATTGTATTTGTCCTTTTGAGTCTGGTTTAGTTCATTGAACATAATGCTCTCAAGGCACATCCATGTTATACCATGCTTCAGAATTTCCCTTCATTATAAGTCAGAATAACATCAGTGTATGTCTTACCACATTTTGCTTGCCCATCCATTCATTGAGGGATATGTGGATTGTCGCTGCCTTTTAACTACTGTAAATAATATACATATATTATTTGTATGCATTTTGTTTATTAATAATGCAGATTTGGGTTGTTTTCACTTTCCTTGTTTCCTAGCTGCCTTTTGAGATGACAGTGCATGCCTTAGGTACCCTCAATCACTGGAGATACTAGAAGGGGAAGATTCTTCTTTCCCTGGTCCATTTCTTTCTCTTCTCTGTGAGGTGGTAGAGAAGCCTTGGGCAGTGAGTGCTTTGTGTCCTGCTCTTGGGAAACATTTACCTTCAGGAAAAGGCACTGGTAAAGCGTGATCTTCTTAGCAAACATGTCCTTACCCCCACACTTCAGCTAAATTAACACTTGACCTGACTTTGGCCCACCACAACTGAAATGCATAAGTAAGAGGTTTTGAGACCAAACTACTGTTCATCAGGACAGGGTGCAACACCCACTGCAACTGTGCTTGTGTGTGTGGTGACCCTGGAATGGCCGCTCCTCGGTTTGTGTTGGTTCTTCCCAGTAACTCTCAGGTTTCCCTGCCTGCCTTCCTCCTTCCTTCCCTCCCTCCCTCCCGTGAGTTATCCCTCCCTCCCTTCCTTCTTCCCTCCTCCCCTCCCTGCATTTCCTTTTTTATCTTTCTTTCTTTTTTAAAATCTAGCCCAAGCAGGATTTTCCACTTGCAGCCAAACCTCACAAACTAGAGTTACCTGAGTCCCTTTTCTCACTCTTCTGCAGGATGTTTTGTTCTCAGATTTGGCCACTGAAGCATCACCAGTTGTGCTCAGGACCATTTAACCAGCATCCCTCAAGGCTCAAAGTCGACTTTTGAAATCCAGCCAGCTGCTGTTCTCCACACTGGCTCCCATTTAAACCCTGAGCGATTTAAGTTGACTCTCTGGGCTCCAAAGCAAGCAGACATAGCACATCAACCCAGGCATTTACAGTGAAAAATAATCACGGATCTCAGGTGGTGGCACATAAAACCAGGGAGCAAAAGTTAAGAGACGTAATACATGGTCAGCTTTCAAAACTTGTAATTTCCCTCTCACTCTTGCAGCAGCTATGCCTCTGAAGCTCACGCCTTACCTAGAAAAGCAGAACATACACAAGATAATTGATACCTTAGAGGCTGGACACATTCAACTCTCAGAGGTGTCTAGAGATTGCGTTGTCTTTTCTATTAGATGGATTTCATATCTCAACTATTTCTTTATTTTAGCATCGGTTGCATCTCTGCCCTCACCAATGGTTTAGTAACTGAAGACTTTTGTTTTTCCCTTTCTTAGTTTTTTTTTAATCCCTAGGAAGCATGTATCAAAACAAAGACTTTCAGATCTGGCAGTTTGGAGACCTCCCCGGTCGGTGCGTGGGCTCTCTCAGCCTTTTTAAGTGAAGCATGGAGCCCCACACCTTGCCTCGTTCTTCACTCCCCTGGTCTTTTGCAGTAAACGAAGAGATTGATGCTGAATTTCTCATTTCTACCGGCCTGTAACATTCTCCTTTTCGGGACTAATGTATCTAATAAGGCTGAAGGGATGAAGATCCGCTTGTCAAGAATAATGATAACGCTGCCATTTATTCAACAGCTCTGTATGTAAGAAGTGTTACATGAGAAGCGGTAAGCTCTTAGTATCACTGTGTATAGATGAGGAAACTGACATGCACGGAAGAGGCTAGCTCTTTGCTCGGCCCAAAATCACTGTGTCACAAATTAATAAGGCAAGGTTTCAGATTCAGGGCTTTAACTAAAAAACCCACAGATATGACAAGAAGTGTGGTTGGTAAAGCCTGGCCATTTTGAAAAATACCTTAGAGCCCCCACACTATAAAGCTCAAGGAAGGGAGTGGTCACTCTCCATTACAGAGGTGCATCCTGGGGCTTACAGTATGCTTTGCCTCGCACCGCATACCCAGACAAGGTACCCACAGCCAGGCATACAGGCACTATTCGTGGAGACTGACAAACCTCCCAGCTGTGTCCGGTGCACACCATGCTACCACGCTATCGTACTGCAAGCAGGTCCCTGGCAGTCTGTGTTGCTGTTTTGTAAGTGGTATTCCTGCAGTCGATTCAAATGGAAATGCAGACACTTCCCTGTCATATCATAATTGATCACAGAAAAGAATTAAATTGGATGAGTGACTTTGAGCTCTCACAATAGCAAGGTTAGAAAAGAAATTCCCATTCTGTTTGGAAACACACTTGAGCACCTGTCGAAATTAAAAATGACTTACGTTCATGCCACTGGGGAGCCATATAAGCTGACGGGGAAAGGTAATGTCATTCATCATATATGATTGTAGGGCTTGCTACAGAGCTGTCCCACACTCAGGCTTTTCAGAGTCTGTTAAAATTCTCTCATCAGTATCCAGTGACTATATTTTCTCTTTGTTTCTCCTGACCTTTCGGGTAATGAGTATCTCCTCCTCAAAACTCCACTTGCCTTTTGTGAAACTGCAATATCTTGGAGTCTTCTTTGTTATGACTTCTTTGTCCTCACATTCTCTAAATGATGATGCTCTCTAAGGTTCTGTCACAGGCTCTGTGGGCTTCTTTGGACACAGTGTATGGCTCCCACAGCCTAGGAAAGGCCGGCCTGTGATTATTAGCCTAGGCCTCTGCTCCTGAAGTCCCCGTATGTCTAATTTCACCTACTCTGGAGTGTGTGTGTGTGTGTGTGTGTGTGTGTGTGTGTGTCTTCCCTCTGTCTGGCTGGATGTTCATTAATATTCTGCTAGTCATTCTCACACTAGGGGCTGATTGGTCAGCATTGGCTTTCTGGTACCTCTCCCCAGGATAAGTACCATCAGCTTCCTAATGTCCTGTACTACAGCCCAGTGCCAGCAGACTGGTTTCTCCCACTGTGTGCCTTTGTTTAACTCCGGGTCGTGGTCCTGCTCCCAATCATGCCTGAGAGGACATTTTCTCTCTTAGATGCTAAACTCTTGCTGAGATTGTAGTTCCTATCATATCCAGCAGATTTTTTAAATAAATATTTTGATGAACTGTAATTATGCATAGTTATGTTTATACAGTGATGTCATACAGTGTGAAATGTTTGAGTCAAGCTAAAAATTCCACCTAATTAAATACTTATCACTTATTCCTCCTATCTAACTATCACATTGCACCCTTTGACCAATATTTTCCTATGACTCCCATTTCCCGGTCTCCATTCTATTCTTTCTCAAGTAATACAACTGTTTTAGAGCTCATATAAAGGTGAAAACATGTGGTTTTGTCTTTTCTTTCTAGTATGCTGTCTTGCAAGTAGATTTTCCAGAAACAATTCAAGTTAATTTAAAAGAGATTTAGCAAATTGAATTAAAGTTAGTACTCACTGCCTTTAGATAACACTAGGAAAGGGTATAGAAGATTCTAGAAAGGAGAAAAAAGAGAGAAATTTAAATTTACTACATTGATAAGAGACTGTCACTTAATTATCTGTGGTAATTTATTTGTTCATTTACTATGGAAAAAGTTTTGCATCTGTCTTTGCTGTATAAGGGTATGAGAATTAAGAAAGATGAAGAGTGTCATAGTCTTCTGAAATGATGTTAGCTTTTCCTCATGCATAGAATCTATCTTTAAGCCTAAATAAGTATGATTAAAAAATTAAATCATCAAAAAAGGTCTCACAATTAAGAATACCCTTCCTTTCTTTTCTTTTATAGGGGTCATCATGGTAAGTCAGGGACTGACATTTTAATACCACACAGTATACCAATTACAGACTAGTAATTTTTCTTGTCATTATTCCTTTGAGTAAATAATGGTTTCCCATCATTATCTATGTGATCATAGGACAGGAAATGGACTTACTTCCTGTTTTTGTATAACTCCAACCAAAACTGGACCAAGACATATACTTGGAGGAGGGGTTGACGAGGACATATACCTACATAGACTCATCATTTCACATCTTCCAATTATATTTGCTAAATATTTAATGGAGATAAGGATAAACTGATTTTCTATTAGTATGTGTTTTGTCATAAAGTGCAGTCATTCACTAAGTCATTCCTGCTGACAGAATTACAGTCAGCGTTGTGAAAACAATTCTACAAAACAATTTCTATATTTTTGTTGTCTTTTCAGCTCTCCTTTGTGATTCCCTGACGCAGAAGCACCTTCCTTGGAGACACAATAAGGGATCTGAACGGTATATGAGAATAGACCTTTGGCTTTGCACTAAATAAATAAATGGAAAATCGTGCCATTTTCCAGTTGCGCTGACTCTGAGAGCTGACCTCAAGCAACTGTCAGTGGCTGGTTTGAAGTCATAGCTGTTCTCTGAAACTTGCAAAACTTCTCAGCAGAGATGTCTGCTCTCTAGTGAGGAATATAATATTTTAAAATTTTATTCGAGAACCCTGCCTAGTTTGGCGGCAGCGGAACTAATTTACATTTCCTTGCTTACGCAGCATGTGATGTGTGGAAGCCTGAATTAACCAGCCTCATATTTCCATTATGTTTCGATGATACTTTAGTGTCCATTGTCGGGTAGCAACCTGACTACCCTGCCTTTGGATCTTGCCAACACTTGGGGTTCACTTCTGCATTCATACTTGCTTTGGGTTTGGCATTCTTTTCCTTTTTCTTTTTCTTTTGGTTTTCCTTTTCATAATCCACACCATTTAATCTTTCAGATATTTCAGCAATTCTGTAATGAGGTCCCTAGAAGTATCCTTGTATAGTAAATCTTTTTCAAAATCTCTGTCCAACCCCTGATTTAAAGTTGTTCTCCCCTCCCCAATCTCACAGCTACTTCTGAGACCCTCCTTGGGTTTGGGACTAATTGAATCAGGCAAAAGGTCATGGTAGGAATAATTCAATGGTGGAGTACATAGATTGGCAGGACCAGTATGATTCACTTAGGTTGGGGAGTTTGACATTCAGCCCGTTTGGCTCTGAGCCAGTTATATGGTAGACCATCATGGGAGACTAGCTAGGATCAAGACTGATGTGTCCACATAGGGTCATATCTGAGCAGAAAGCCAGTCCAAAAAGTAGAAAAGGAATGCCAAGAGGAGGGCCGTGTAATTCCTGAAAACATGAAGAATTGTCTGATTTTTGAATTTTGGTCTGTCCTTGTGTAGCCCAGAAAGTTTTTATTCATTGTCTTTAGGTGGTCCTGAGAAGTATTACTTAAAATAGCTCTTCTTTGTATTTAGCAATTTCTGTTCGGTGTTTCAAAATAGCCTTGCACAAAAGTCCCTTTCTTCTTTTTGCCCCCTTGACTTGTGGGGTGAAGCTTTTCTTCTCCTTATCACCTGTTCTGTCACAGGCACGATGCTCACACCCTGGAACACTGTTGGGGATGGAGTCCCTAGCCTACCTTATAAACTAAGGACCAGGTGGTTAATAGGCAGCCCAAAAATGTGAGTGGCTTAATTCAGAAACTGTATATTTCTCATTCACCTACAATTGATGAGGGCTAGAGAGGTCCTCTCTACCCGTAATTATGTCATTTGGAATAAAGGTTATTTTTGGTGGCCCGTGAAGAAAAGAAATGAAGGAAGAATGATTTACCCACTTTGGGTGGAGTCTGACACATGTCATGGTCACTTCTCATAGCCCAGTGGCCAGACCTCAATGCATGGTTTCATCTTAACTGTACAGAAGCCTGGGAAATAGAAATATGAGGGACAACACTGGACACTGGTGACTACAAGCCATTTGCACTGCACTCTTACTTGCCATCTGGGTGCAATGGCTTAGTTGGGTGTTTGAATAGTTAGCTGTGGACCATTGGCTTGGAGGGAAAGCTTGTGTTCTGGGTTATTTCAATGAATTCCAGGCAGTGTGGCTCTTCCATGGGTCACACAGGGAAGCTAGTGAGTCCTAGCAGGTAAGATCAGACCTTCAGGGAACAGTGTCACAGGCCAACCTAATGAGAAGTCTTCGTCAGACCAGGGAAGGCTAGATTGCTAGACTCCCCAGGTCACCCTGTAATCATCAATCTTCTCATCATGTTTGTTAAAGGAGAAAATTACGATGAGCCTAATTTGCAGATCTTAACTGCCTTTTATTTGCAATTCTACAATACATAGCAGTCTTAACCAAAAGTGGGTCAGAATGCTCTGCCCTGCCACATAGGCACATAGGCAGGTTGTATTTACAGCCAGAGAAAAGCAAATGTCATCCAGAGAGCGGAAGTGAGGTGTGGAGACAGCTGCACTGGTTATCGCTGGGCACTTGCCTTTTTTGAAACCGATTTGCTTAGTTAGCTGGCTGTGGTTGGCTAATGCCTGGCTTCTATAATTGGCCAAGACTCAGCTACTTGTTCCAAGAGTAGGTTACCGTCTGTTTCCACATCAGGTTAGGTTCCAGTTCATTATGTGTGGAGGGCCATTTAAGCCCAAGTTAAAACATGAATGGAGGCAGCTTTAGACCAAGTATAATTCAATTTAATACGTTTTATAAGCCTTGCAGTGGTTGTGTAGTAAAGAAATGACTATGCCGGCCTGGGTCTTTTAAAAAGACATTAAACAGAACTTACATTTTGAAATGGTTGCTGATCAGAAGAGCAGCATAGCAAACCACTTTGAATATAGGTTCTTCTCCCTGCATTAAAATCCTAGCTGTGCTATTTGCTAGCTATGTTACTTTAGACATAAATTTTTATCCTCTAGCATCTCAGTTTTCTCCTTTGTAAAATAAGAATAATAATAGTATTCACCTCTTAGGTTTGTTTTGAGGACTAAATGGACTGATATAAGCAAAATGCTTAGAGTAATGCCAGACACATGACCCGTGTTACACGTCATTATTATTGTCACTATGGAAAGCAGGCATGTTGGGAGAATGCACAATTGTTTCACTTCCTGCATGCAGGGAAATCCCACAAGCAGTTCACTCAAATCCACATGGTGATCGTGTAAGATCAACTTCTCACAGCTCTTTTGGGGTTGAATAACTGAAAATGTCATTCATCCACTCTCACAACTGTCCTCACAATCGAGGCTGCAGCTTTATGGAATCTCTCTCCTTTCAATCACCAGACTGCTTTCTGCGGCTCTGCCCGCCCCCCTGCCCCTGTGCGTGCACTGCTGCCCATTCTCCCACCACTACGGAAGAAGGCATTGTACTCCTGACTGTGATCCTGTTCTCTTTTCTTGTTCGAGGTCCCATCCACTCTCCTTTCCCAAGAACTTTATTTCTTCAACTCTCCCCTCTCTGAGACCATCAATTTCTCTTGACAATTTTTCCTAGTTATGTTCCCACAGGCAAGAAAAGATTTTTTGGGGGGTTTCCTGTTTTAAAAAGCATTTTTTCTAGACCAAATATTCCCTTCTTGCTATTATTTCATTTCTAGACCCTTTGTTATTTCAAAAATTCTTACCAAATTGTCTATAGTCATTGTGTCCACTTTTTTGTCCTTCTATTTTTCTCAGTTAATCAAGCTTTTGTCTCACCATGTCACACAAATGCAAAGATCCCCAAGACTTCCATGTTGATAAATCTAATAGTCAGTTCTCATACAATACAACTGACCAATTCCCTCCTTCAGCAGCACATTCTCCACTTAGTTTCTAGGGCACTACCTTTCGGTTTTCATTCTAAATGACTGGCCAGGCCTTCTCAGATGCCTTTGTGCTAGGAGTGGGTAAGATCTGAGTCATCAGGTACCTTCTTCATTTGCTCTTACTTGCTAGGCTATAACACCCAGGTTCATTTCCCTAGGTGTTCTTTTTAATTTGATGGCTTCCAAGTTTGTACATCTAGCCTTGACTTTCCACTGAATTCCAAGTTCATGGAACCAAATAAAAAGTATTTGAATTTTGGATGTCAAACCAGCAGTTTTAATCTCAATTAGCTAAACCAGAACTTGTGATGACCATTCCTCCTCCCACTAGTCTCAGTGCTATTTCTTTAGTGTTTACCTCAGTACTTGCCATGCGCTCAGTTGTTTAGGTTAAGGTGCTTGATGTCGTCATCTTTGCTCTCAGGCGGTACTTCACTTTCAGTTTGTCAGTAAATCTTGCCACTTGCACCTTCGAAACAATCTGAATGTCACCTCCAGGACGACTTCATTAATCCCAGCCACCATCACCTCTTTTTTTGTGACCCTACAATTACTCCAGACACTGTCTTCTTGTTTTTGTAAGAATGAATAAGCAAGTCACACATGTGTTCCATGTACCACATTTTTTTCCCGCACAACAGCCCCAGCTGTTTTTTACCAGTGTCTAAGGAAGTCTACGTGATCTGTATCCAGACTACTTTTCCCACCTCCATTTCAGTCACGTTGGTCTGCTGCTGTTTTTTGTTTGTTTTTTTTTTAAACACGAAGCACACTACTGTCTCACAATGGTGCTTTCTGTTCCCTCCTCCTGGAATACTTGTCACACAGAATTTTTTTTAGTGTGGAAGTTCCATGCATTTCATTTCCGTTAGTTACCAGCTCAATTCGCATGACTTACCCGTTTAGTTGTTTTCAATGTGTTTTTTTCAAATCTTACCCTCTCAGAGCTGTCCTCCATGATGGTTTACCTAAAATGTCTCTCTCCAGATATCCGCCTCCAGACAACCCCAGCGCTTTGCTTTATCCTGTAAGCACAGCCCTTATCAAATATTACGTATTATTTCTCTGCTGCACATGCTCATAGCTGGTGTTCATATGGACAGAGAGTTTGTCTGCTTTACCCGTTGCTGCATGAATGATTTCCATACTGTCATACTTCCCTGGGATTTCTCCTCCCTTTAATTTTCCTGACTCCTTATTCTTTACGTCTCTGTATGTCACCTCCTTTGGGAAAACTCTAAGACACAGCTGCGTACTGTTTCTATGGACTCATTAAACATTCGTTACCATCTCTGTCACTATATTCACTACCTTGTACGGCAATCTTCTGCCTGTCCATCTAGGCAGCCCAAGCCAGGTTTCGGATGCATGGCTGTGTTCAACTCTGAGCCTTTCTCCCAGGAGGAGGAGAGGAGAAGGGCTCCATCTCTCCGCCGCTGGAAGGAGGGGATTTTCTCCCTTCTCCACAAGACGGGAAGCGCTCCCTGCACGTCCTCCTTCTCCTGTAGCTGTGGACACCTTGGCAGGCTCTTCCTGACAGGCCTCAGCCTTCTGCCCCAAGAGGAGCATGGCTTTGCCTGCCATTCTTCAGCAGCCATCGTGAAAGAACCTGCAAATGGCAGTGAGCAGCAAATCCAACACTGCGAGTGAGGAGAAAGAGCTGCCTGGGAACAACCCTCAGCTACCATAATGACTTGTGTTAGGGCAGAAGGAAATGCCAGTCATTATTTTAGTGTGTCAGGTTTTCTATTATCTTCAAGACCAAGCATGAAAACATTCATTATAACATTTCCTCATTGATTCAACTGATGAAAATATATTGGTATTAATAACACAAAACTCTAAGGCACTAGGGATAACAAGTGATCGTGAACACTTTATGTCTCAGGATATTTTTATGCAGTAGCTCCATTTCATTGCCATTACTTAGCAGTCCAGCAAGTACATAGTTTAAGCATTGTATCATCAAGCCACAGGACCATTTTTACTGGGTACTTACATGATTATCCAGAGGAAATAGTTTAATTGGTTGTAACGAACAAAATTTAATTTGAGAAAAAATAGAAAATATGTTTGAAATGACTCGGTCCCTGATGACAGGCATAGAGCTGAGGCTTCACATAGCTTAAATGTGGTCATGAAATAATAAAAGTCTTTTAGGGACTTTTCATTTTGAGTCTTGGGAAGTTTCAAAAACAAAGCCTCTTTTGTTTTTGTAGGAGGCCAAATTCAGTTCTAATCTTTCAACAGATTATTTTGATAAGGCAGAAGAAAGAGATCGTTTTCTTGTGGAGTATACAGTACGGTCATATGATTGTCAGAAGCAGTACTTCTTCTTACTCAATAAAAGCTTATTATGAGCTTACAGCAAGACTGATCCTACCAAGGTGTATAATATAAAAATATAGATCATTTAAAAATATATTTCACAAAAATGATAAGACTTTCAGAAAACCTTAAAAGGAAAAAAGTCTAAATTCTAGTGACTTCCAAATAACTGCTTACTTTGCTATATTATCTTTGGTTTTTATTTTTGTGCCTGTATAATCTGTGCCTACAAATTTTGAATGTCAGGTATGCTTACGAATACATTTACAAAACTTTCTATTTTTTTATCACAAATGTTATCTTGTTTTTATACTTGTTTTAAAATGGCTATATAATATTCCATACTGTTCTATAATGGTCAGGTCCATTTTCATTTTATAAGTAATACTGAGGTAGAAATATACATGCCCATGTGTTTCTCTGTATTATATTCTTTTAGATAATCCTAGGATTAATTTTACTGGGCCAAATTATATCAACTTTTAAAAACTCTCATAAGATACAGTGCAAAATTACTTTTTAAGAAGGTGGAAAATACTTAAATTGCCTGTATCAATATGACAGTAATAGTTACAAAGTAAGTTGACCCAGGGCTAGGGATTTTTCATTAAAATATTTGTTAATGTTTCATGTGAAAAATACCGTTTCTGTCTGTATTTGTAGTAGTTTCTGAGTGTTTCCTGAAATATTTGTTGAGTAATTACATTTACTTTTGGGTGGTGTTTTATCATATTCTTTGTTTATCTACTCTTTGGGCATAGATACCTTTCTTATCAATTTCTATGCATCTTCGTGCTTTCTGCAACCATTTTCATATTCTCTGGCTTTCCTTTGTGTTTTAATTATTTTATTCTCTGTTGTTCTGTGGCTTTAAATATTTATGTAATTGAATTAGTTGATTATTTCTTATTTACCAGTTTCATTCCTCTGAAGATGGATATAATTTTTTGTAATCCTATGTTCTGTTGGTTTTCCTCAATAAGAATTTCATATTGCCCATTTAATCATGAGGAGTTTATTCTGGCAAAGGACTGAAGTGATTATTTTATATTATGTACTTTTATTCTTACATCAATTATTAAATAACACCAGATCATTTTAAATGCCCTGCCGGCAGTGTTATAACTTGGAAGCTCATTCAAAATGTATTATTGAGTCAGGTAGCATTCAGGTAAAAGGAAATTAAAAATGAATATAGCGCCATTTTAGTAGGAAGGAGCTGAGAATTTTAGCAAGGAAGGAGAGGCGGGAACAGCTTATGCCTAGGAACACGATGATGTTTTACACCGACCACTGAGTCACCACCTCGGGGCACGAAAATTGGTTCTCTTTCCTTTCCTGCTTCCTTCGCTTTCCCTGTTTGTGTTAACCATTTGTCTGCTCGGTTTGTTCTATTGCTGTTAGAGTTCTTTGGGTTGTTTTTTCTCTCTCTTCCTTGCTTCTTTACCCTCATTCTCACTTTGCTCCTCTCCCAATTTACTCTCCTCACTCTCCTTCCCTGCTTCTTCTTTCTCTTTCTAATCCTCCCTTCTACCTCTCTCTCTCTTCTACCCATAACTCATCCAGAGGAAAGCAAATTACCTACCTTTAGAGACACCCATTTCTAAGTCAAATGAAGACATTCATCAAAGTAAGAGCTTAGTGACTAAGCAGACTTGAGCTCACATCTTGGTCTTGTCACTGCTGGCTACATCAATCAATAAATTGTAAGCGGACCTTGTCTGGTACAGCTGTAATATGCTGGAATTTCAGGGACCACAATTTAGTTAAATAATTAAACTCCCAAGAGTATGAATCAATATCCAGTTAAAATGCATGGTAACTGTGAATAATTTCATAAAGTAAAAACTTCACAACCAGCTGTTCAGTGCGCATCACTATGTAAACAAGGGTGGGTGTCTGATCCCCAACCACTCACACCACTTCTTTCAAAGTCTTGGTGCTCGGCCACTGTGTGTTATTCAGTCAAAGCTGAGATAGAAAGGTGTGTAGCTATGTTGTCTTTTTGTCTCTCAATGATTAATCCAAGTGACATGTTGTGAAACTGGATAATCAAAAGAAAAGACAGGGAAGTATGACAAAATAACTAAAATGGTAGGGCTGGAGGTGAAATTCAAATTTGTTCCCCCTATATGATTGCCTCCTAATACACGGCCTGAGAGTGGCCATGAAAACAAACTGATGGTCATTAAATGAAGAAAGGGGTTGTGATAATAACTATGATGTCCCAGAGGAAGTGAAGTCAACAATAAATTTCACATGAAAATAATTCTCTTAGGTATTTCACATTAAAAGAGCAAAGGAAATGTTGGAAGTTCAGGAAACATAGAAAATACTATAAAAAATTTCAAGATATAGAAAAGATGTTTGCTCCATACTGTACGTTATGTCACATGAAGGCTGTTAAAATTACTATTGGTAAGCTGCTTTTTTATTATACTGGTAGAAATAAACCAACTCAATTCTCTTACATTATAGCATATTCAATAAATATTTGTTTCACTGTTGTCATTCCTTACACATTTGTAACAGAACATTATAAAGTTTTAATGCTTCCAGAAAAACTTATGAAGGTCATAGCAATGCCAATGTTTCACATCGATTATTAACATTGCTTTAGATGGCTTCAGCTTGCATGGTTATTTTTATAACTCATATTACTGTGCAAAGCAAGGACTATTTTTAACTTTTATCAGCATTAGTTTTTATGGTGGTTAAACTTAATTATGTCAACTTGATTGGCTTGGAAGTCACCTCGGCAATTAGCAAAGAATACTTCTGCAAGTGTCTGGGTCGGACGTGGAGCTGTCACTTTGTGTATTGTGTATGTATCAGTGGTCCCCAATATTTTTGACACAGAAGCTCAATTTTCCATGGGCTGAAAGGGTTTGAAGGATGATTTGGGCATGATCTAAAGGAGCAGGGAGCAGAGATGATTATTTGCATGCACAGTTCACAGTGGGGTCTGATTTCTTATGAGAATTTTACCCCACTGTTGACCTGGCAGGAAGTGGAGCTCGGGCCACCATGTGAGTAGCGCGGACAGGCTGTACACACACAGCAAGCTCCACTCACTGGCTCACTGCTCACCTCTTGCCGTGCGGACCAGTACTGGTGTGTGGCCAGCAGCTGAGGACGTCTGCTGTATATGCTCCCTGGTCCCTGCCTGTCTGCATATTTGCCTCTGTTTCCCAATCATCACGAGCTAAGCATCTGTGCTTTGCCACATCCCTTTGTCGTGTTTCTACCTCTCAGCCAGCCAGGCATAAAATGAATCCCCTGTAACTCAGAGCCAAATTAAACCTCTCCCCTTTTAAGCTGTGGGTATTGTATATTGCGTCTCAGCAATGAAAGAGCTGACTAATTCATTTCTGCTGAGAGAGGAATAACTTATAGAATGATTTTGAACATTAAATGAGCTAATGTAGATAAAATGCATGGAGGAGCTGGAACTCAGTGAACTTTTTCTTTTTTTTATTAGTATCTGATTGGAACACATAATGAAAATGTTCACCATGGGGTACTGGCAGATGTATGTGTTATGTCTTGATCCTTTTTACTCCCCCTTTCTCTCTCCTTCCTCATAAAAGTAGTGACCATTAATATTAATGACATTGCTTCAACCACCCAAGAAAGCAAAACAGCGTTAATTCCTCCAGTTTAGATCAATGAAACTCTTACTGGTCAAGTCAAATAGCTCATACAAAGTATCGAAATTAAATAAGGAAACAGTATAGTGAATTAGTAAAGAAGTAAATATTTTTCCAATCACTAGAAAATTATATACCCCAAACATGGCTCTCTCCAAACCAAATCTTGCTTATAAAATCAGATGTACAAATTTACTTCTCTAGACTTACCTGAAGAACACATAAAGTTACCTCAGAGTCTCATTTCAGGAAGTACAAATCTCTTTTTTTCAAACTCTACTATTTTATTTTTTTTTTGAACTGAAAAACGCACCAGTAGAGAGGAGGCCATAGTCATTATTAGAAAAGTGGGGAGTGGAGGTGGGTGGAATTTAATCAAAAGGCTCTCTACAGTATTTCTACAGAAGCTCATAATTATTCTCTGGTTGAATTGTACTTATCTATTTATAAAAGCAGGGTTTAATGAACACAAGAGAGAAGGAAGTTCATTAAAATCTACATCACTTTCACCACTGTTTCCAGACATATTCCTCCTTGCATCTTTCATAACAAAGTAAATATGGCTAATTTAATTTTTAATACTTTCTCTACTTTAGTCTGCAACCAACCCCTTAAAAAAATCAATACAGTCATCAAAAAGCAAGGAAAAATATATAGAGAGTCATAAAGTCTCAACTCATTAAAATTGAGCAGTTTCTTATTGTATATGAATTAAATTCAAATTCCTGAGTACTATACAAATTGTCTCTGTTTTGGAACCACCTTTCTATCCAATCTCCTTCCATATTATATTCCTATATTTCATCCACATTAATCTCTTTTCTGTCCTACAAACATATAATATTCATTTCAGACCTAGGGTCCTTCTTTATCCTTGCCTTCTCCATGTCTCAAATGGCCTTCCTCTCTCCTCTGCCTTGGGTATCTTTCAAGTCCAGCTCAGGTCACACTCCCTTCAGGTGCTCTTCCCCCTCAGAGTGGATGTTCTCTGACCTCTGTAACACCAGTGGGTCACGCTGGTGTCCTTCAACAATGCAGACAACAGTTTGTTCTATTGCTCTGCTGCTGTTTGAATTCCTGGACGGCTGTCACTCTACTGTACATTTACACTTACCTCAGTGCTAGTTATACTCACAATCTGCTAGTGTGGCTTGTGAGGGCTAATATTTTGTTCAGCTCTGTATTCTACAATGCGTAGTACATAGCAGAAGCTCAAGAAATAATTATTAAATAAATGAAGAAACTAACACAATTTAGCATTTTTAAGAAATTTGGTTCCATGTGAGTTTCTCCTTTCCTATGAGAAAACACATCTGCCTCTTTCATTCTGAGAAAATCAGTCATATGTCTCCATTCACAATCTTTCTGTGAGACAAATTTTTCAAAGGTGTATATTAATAAGAAGCTAGGGAAAAATTACCTGGCATATCACCACCCCTTTTTGTGGTACACAGGGAACTGGTGATCTCTTTAGACAGGTTTATTTGAGCTCTGAACTACAATATAGACCAAATACATGAGATGATTTTTATGTTAAATTACTTTATGATATTGCATAGTCAGTTAAAATGTGAAATGTAATCAGACATTTTTTGTTCTATATGATAAAAATAACTAGGTGAAATATATTTTCTCTGAATTGATTAAGTATTTTCACATCCTATAGAAATAGCAAAAACACTCTCCAATCAGCTAATTCAAGATAATTTTACCAGTCTAAAATTACAGAGGCAAAATGAACAGAATTAGGAAACCTAAGTGGAGAATGTCTAAGTTTAGTGTTTTGCTCTGTAAGTGCATATGTGTTATATATAGTGAGATATATAAGCGTTCCCATTAACCTAATTTATTATACAATTTCTCTTGACAATACTATGCACATTAATAAAGGTAAAAACAAATTATAGAGAAGCTAAACTTCTGAAGAATCTGTGACATTCAAGAAAGAGTAGTAGGCAGTCTAAGATTTTAAAGTCCAAAAATGGGTTCCCAAGGGACCCATGGGTATAGTCAAATAGTCATGGAAGAGTAGACAGGAAGTATCTATAGTCATGTTTCATTTTTTAATCTTTCTTTCCTCAATAACTTTAAATTGACATCGGCAAGAGAGAATTTTGAGTTTGCCTGAGTTAAATTTATCTGCATTAGGGATGTTACATTTGATAGGCCAATAAAGAAAAATCACAATCAGATACCAAGCTTGTCATAAACTCTGTTTTGTACTAAAACCTTTTCAATGTGTCAATCAGTTAAACCCATTTAAATTATGGCCTCCTGCCGCTTCACACATATGCCAACTGTGGCTGACTTGTCCAGCTCACAGAGATCACTTCATGTGCTTTTGCTGGTCTTTGTCAAGGGCACTGTCTCACTAGGCATGAATACCCACTATATGCTGGCCACAGAATGAAGCTTGTAGTGGAAACGAAACGAGAAGATACCTTTCCCCGTGTTTAGTCACAAAAGAATGCAGGGAATACATCACATGGAAATAGTCCATTTTGATTAAAAAATGATCTAGTCTTTGTTTTCATTGGTAGTCTGTGCATACGAGTGTATACGTTTCAAAAAGACTCTGACACTATTCTAAGAGACTGATATAGCAGACTTAAATATACTGCAAATGTCTTTTTCTTTCTTCAAGCTCTTGGGGAAAGCTTTTCTGATTTATGAGGCCATTCCAGGTCATGTTCCTACAGAACAGAGATTTGCGAGGTTTCGCATTGTTAGACAATCTCTGGTGCATGTTTCATGAAGACAGGGCCAAGCTGCTTGGCAGGTCAAAATATCAATCACCCTTGCTATGGCCACACTCATGCAGGACTAAACTGGAATTCGGAAACATTCCCAGCAGTACTGAGCTCTTATTGGCATGCATCCGTAGTTACACAAAGGAAATCCATCAGCACTGGGATGATTCATAGTCACTTGGTGCACTGCAGTTCTGAGTAAGGCAATAGCAGCAGGGAAGTGCTTATAACCCTTTTTCTAAAGACTGATTATAATGCAGGGGTGGCACTGAATATCTTTACAGAGCATAAAAAATAACAGCAATAAACTTTCTAATTACACAGAAGACTAATGCATTGGCTCTAGAAATCACTGGAAAGCATGATGGAGTTGCTCCTTGTAAAACAACTGCTCAGAAAGATTAGTTGCAGAACACAAGTCTCCTTGCTGGAACATTAGATCTGTTAGGGAGCTCCAGGGGAGGAGTGCCCACTTGAGTGAATAAATTTCTGACGCCTGTGAAGCCATCTTGGAATGGAAATGTACACCCAGATATAGAAGCCTGGCAACATGCGAATGCTGAGTGGAGCCAAGTGCCGGTGCCAGGGCAAGCCAGGCAGAGAAGGGCACGGTTCTCAATGGGATTTTGAAGCAACTGTGCTTCCTGTCAACTTCGAAGATGTACAGCCAAGTTGCAATGAGTAAAATTTAACTTTGCTGCAATTCGTGGTATGTGCAGTTTAGTTATGCAGAGAATATCTTTAAGAACATAGCATTAGAAAGGTTATGCAGGAAATAGAGAGAGCATACAAACTTGTTTGCCGTATCTCGGTAATTAGGTAATCTTTGTTCCCACCTTAGTCTCTTCTGATGTCTTTAAAATTTGTTTCCCACTCAGAAATATTTTGTCCCCTTTTCCTATGCTCTACACTGTCCTTCACTGTACCTACAGTTTCATTTTGACGTAGGTAGACACTGATGCATTCTCAGCAGGATTTGGATCATGGTTCTTCTACTAAACTACCTCAGTAAGTAAAGAAAAGTCACCTTGACATTGAAGCAGGCTATTGTATTTGTGTATGGTGTTGATGTAAGAATAGGGCAGATGAAGTGCTGGTATACTGTCATGTCTAAAAAAATATGGGCAAGTTCATCTTATCATTAATAAGCATGTCTCTTAGGAGCCTCGGAAGTCATGAGCAGAGGCAGTAACCAAAACAGCTTGAATGCCTAATGATAATGGTTATCATTTATTGATTATTCACCAGAGATCAGGAGCTCAGATAACTATCAAAGAATAATAAAAGTACAATTATCTCTAGCTCACAGGATGGCTACATAACTTGGCAACGTGCACACGAATGGGAAAGAACAGAGCGGGACCTAAATCGGCGTGGTGCCGTCCGGCTCCGCAGTCAGAGTTATACAGCTTTGATACATGACACATTTATACCATACCACGTTACTGCCGCATTGCATACCCATGACTTCTTTTAAAAACAGAAAATATACCTAAAAGGAGGCAAGAAAGAGGGTGATTTTGAAGGGGAGAAGAATGATTATTAATCCAAAGCTTTTCTCTATTGATAGACAAAAGAAAATATTCACAATTAATATACCACACATACTTGGCTGCCAGATGCTAGTGTGAGGGTGAGAGGTGTAAACAACCATAGCTTAGTTCCCTGCTTTAGGGAATCTATGTTTGCCATGTTCTCTGAGTTTACATTCTAGAAAAGCACTTGAACAAGGCTTTTGCACATAATTGTTTAACAGCTTAAAAACTATTGGAAAAAGTATCAAAGGGTAAAGATCTTACTTTGGGTTTTTTCCCTTTTTGGAATCCCAGAGTTGTCAGTGGGGAGGGAAGTGTGTCTACAATCCAAATGGCCACAGTCTCCTCATAGATGGTTTTGTCTGTTATTCCAAATATGAAATAACTATCATAAAAGGCAACCAAAGCCGGTGTAATGATCTAAAATTAGCTTTTGCCACATCACTTCCTTGCTCAAAAATACTTTCATGGCACCAACAATGAAGGTAATGTCTAACTTCTATGGTGCATTACTAACATTTAAGGCCATTTAAACTATGACCCCGGCAACATTTTCGGTCCCATCACAGCTGCTGTCCATTGCCAAAGTCAAGTTCCCATCCCTTTGAACACCATACTCTTCAACAATAAGCCTTGTTTTCAGATTTCTATGCTTTTGTATGTACTGTTTATTTTATTAAAAACTTCCTTGGTCAGTATGATATCCAGTAATGATTTAAGTATAACTTTACACTAATTAAAATTAAATAAAATAACGAATTCAGTTCTTAGCCGCAGCAGCCACATTCCCAGGGCTCAAGAGCCGCATATTGGGTAGTATAGATAGAGAGCATTTTTACCATTACAGATATTTTTACTGGGTAGCTTTTCTTTTAAAATGCCTCAGTTTTCTTTGATGTGCCAATTCCTAGGCCCTTCACCCTTATTCATTTGAAGATTCCTACTAAAAAAACCCCACTGCTGTGGTGACGCCTTCTTTGACTCCTTTCTGTAACCTACCTCTCATTCTGCTGTTCACGTATTTCTGTTACCATATGTGTCGATTCTGCTATTTTAGTTTTGTTCACATCATTTTTCCTACTTGGATATTAGAAACATGAGAGAAAGGACTTTATATCCTTTGTATCCTTATGGAATTATAACAATGATTTTTAGATGACCGAATGTTTTGGGACTGTCCACAAAGGTCTTTGACCTCAATTTTGGTTTTTCTTTTTCATTCCAGGACAGGAGTAAAAAGTTGTCTAGCAATTTCTATGGTATTTCGTGGAGAAATGAGACAAAGCAGGAGCCTATCTTTCTGACCTTTCTATGAATCTGTGTTCAGAAGGTGCACAGGCCCCGGGGAACCCGAGTTCACCGCTGCCAGGAACTCTTCCCGATCTCTGACAGTGGAGTGTGCAGGTGGGACTGATGGGGTTCACAAATTACACCTTCCACCCACGTCCTCCTATCAAGGTGTCGTAGCCGCCGCTTCATCCCAAACTCCACAGCCCCATTATGCAGAGTTGTAGAGGGATGGCAAGTATGTATGTGGAACAACTAACCTCTGCCAATGTCTCGCTTCCTAGAACTTTCATAAAAGAAAAGATTTCATTGTGTGGTTAACATGGAAGAATTTTATAACAGTAACAGCTTCTGAAACAATAAAATTATGTTTGTGTGCTTCAAAAGAACATAATTTGTGGCCATTTCTATCTCTATAAACCCATCAATAAGAAAACAAAAAAATTCATAATGCGACATTAAGTGTTTAAAAAGTTATGATAAAGAGTAATTTCCTCAACGTGAAGGAGTTAAATGTGAGGAAATGATGGGAAGCTGCGAGCAGACTATTAAAAGCTATAAAAATTCTTTTTAAGCAGGGCACATCTGGCTGGTGGGCTTTCAGGGAGATCCCTTGTCCATAAGTGGGTCAACAGACAGCTTGGTGCAGAGGAAGGAATGCAAGCCTCACAACAGGAGGACCAGGGTTCACATCTCAGTTGAAGCCTTCCAGAGGTCCCTTCACTGGAAAAAGCTGACCCTGCAGTATGCTCTTATAGGTAAGGAACAAAGCCAGGGAGCATTACATTATTCAGTCTATTAATAACACAACAATCATCATATATTTCCACAGATAGGCTGCTGTGAAAAACTAGTGTAAGATCAGATTCCAGTCTGTGGACGATGGGCACTAAAATTACTAAGAGGCACAAGTGATTACATTAGTTTCCTAGACTGTAAAGGACCCAAAACTTGGGTGTTCAAAACAATAGAAATTTATTCTTTCATAGTTCTAGAAGCTAGAGGTCTGAAGTCAGGATAAAAGCAGGGCCATGTTCTCCCTCCAAGTTTCTCTCGGTGGTTGGCAAAACTTGGCAGTCCTTGCCTTGCAGCTGCATAAATCCAATCTGTCTCTATCATTATATGTTCTTCTCCTCTGTGGGTGATGATTTTCTCTCCATGTTTGCCTCTGTGTCTCTTCTTAACTGCGTTCATTAGTTTGACAGAGAACTTACTGTTGAAATGTGAAGTTTTCGCTAACGATTCATGCACCGAGGGCTTGATGCCAATGCAGCTATGTTCAGAAGTTGGGCTCTACAAAGGTGATTGAATGGGGAGGACCTTAAAGCCAACAGCGGGTTAACCCGCTGATAAAATCACGGTTTGATGGCGCTGCTGCGAGCTGATGGAAACAAGGGGCGGAGCCTCGTTGAGGAGAGGGGCGGAGCAGTTCTCCGCGTTCCCCTCTGTGCTCCTGGCTGTCATGCAGCGAGCGGTCTTCCGCCATCATACCCGGCTCCCGTCATGCTTCTGCCTCTGACAGCGATGCAGCCAGGCGATCATGGGTGACAGCTCTGAAACTGTAAGCCAAAATAAGCCTTTTTACTCTAAGCTGAATGTGGTCACAGTGACAAAAATCTGACTAACATAACTCCCTTTTTCCATTTCTGGTAGCAGAGGTCTGGATGTCAACGTAAGTTTTTGGAAGCTACAGCTTTACCCCAAACAGTGATTATTAAAACTTCATATTCCTTAGGTCCATGTAAGAGCTACTGAATTTCTAATGACCTCTTCCATGTGGTGTTCATGTGCCCTAATGTTTAAAAATGTTTCCCTAGGAAAACAATAAAGGGCTGAGATGGTGGGTGATAGCTTGGCAAGGGCTAGGGGGATGCAAACGAGGCACTGCCTTGGGTGCAAAATTTAAAGGGTCACCAAAACTCAGTGATCAAGATAAAATTTTAATGTAATATTTTAAAAAGATTAAGGCAAAAACGTGCATGATGAAAAAATACTAAATTTTAAATAAGATAGAATCAATATTACTGATTATTTTCCCTTTCTTGAAGGTTGCAATTACAGCCCTGCTGTAACCTGGCAGTGGGCACGAGCCATTGGAAAGAGCTCACCTCTGTACTGTATTAAGAAGGCTATTACTAATAAACTGTAAAATGTGTTTTGGGGACAAAAGATCCAGTTTCCCCTCAATCCAATAGAATTCTGCTATTTCTGTCTACCTTAGTGGCCTTTAAGAAAACCTAAAAGAAGGCATTTGGCACACATTTTAGTCACAATAGGCAAAGTCCCTCAGAAGGTTGGATCGAAGTGAGAGAAAGAATGAAAGAGAAACAAGATATTGGATGAAAAGTTACTAATTGAGATCGAGGTACTTTAAAAAATAACACCTGCCCCTATGTGACAGTTATGCAGAATTTGGTCTTCTCTCCTATGTTTCATAGGAAATTTAGTCATTTACATTTCATGACAGATAAGGAAAACTCTAACCGGGTAAAAATGTGTGGTAACGGCCAGAATTCATACAACTTGAATTTCATATGCTATCAGATATTCATGTTCTATTATATACATTTCTGAGACCAGAAAACCATTAGCTTTGAAAGTACACACTTTTATATGCACCAACAGAAAAGAGGAAGCTTTTAGGACTGAGTGGATCCCAACCAGTGGGAACTAAAGGGCCTGGAGTCTTAATTAACTTTTAAGGTACAGACTAATGTGTTGGAGAACAACTGCTGCGGATACTCAAAAACTACACATTGACTGACGATGGGAAATTCCCTTACAAGCTCCCCAGTTAGAATCTAGTCAGGACTCGGCCAGAAAGCATCTCATTCTGATCCTTTGTCTCGATTTACTTTCTCACCTGCTGTCTACATACATGTCTCACAGACTGTGAACCTGATTTGCTTTCCTTGTTACTCTCGCTACAGCTCCCATCTTCCCCTTTGCTTCCTAGATGCAGAAATGAAGTATATTGAGGGGTGATTGAAAGTCCTATTTTTTTAGGGAGTTGCCTTTATATTATAGTAACCATATAATACAATAATACCATGTCAAATTACAGAATCACTGGATTTTTCTAACACTCAGGTTACTTGAATTTTATATATGAGGAGAGTCTGGGTCTTCAAAATACTACAGGTAAGAAAGATGCCAAGGCAACGGCAGAGGTATCAAGAAGTTGGGGTGTCAGATGGAAGAAGCCCATAAAAAGAAAGCCTTTGTGCAGACAAGCCTTTCAAGGTTACTACCCTTGGAAATGATATAACACCACAGGAAATAGAAAAGCATAGGTCAAACATTTTCTGGTTTACAAGCATTTGTTCCAATTGTACTGAATATTACTGGGCCATTTCCCTCAATAAATTCCCTAATTATTTAAAGATTATAAAGGGACAAGTATGTTGGATATAAAAGTAAGGAGAAAATAACAAGAGAACAAGAAGATAAGACATGAGTGATGTCAAAATCAGTCCTCATTTCTTCTGGTCTTTTCTGGTACAGTATAACAAATAGCAAAGGAAGAGAGCCCAGGATCTTTGGGGTCAAATTCTGGGTCTGTCAACTTACATTTCTGTGATTCTAAGCAAGGATTTGTAACGCACTGCTATCCTCCTTTGTAACACGGGAGTTCTAATAACCTCCTTGAGGAGGATACAATGAGATTCCATTTACAAAGCACTGGGTGTTGGTCCAGTGTCTGAAGACACTTCCCCTTCACACACTTAAGGACCACTTCCCTGATCTTCCCATCGAACAGTTAGGTCACTAGGACTTTAGGTCAACCTCTTACCCTTTTTATGTTATTTGATAACAATACATAAATTATTGACAATTAAAATAAACAAAGTACATGGTCAATATGCCTGACATAAATCTTTGGTAGCTACAAGCTAGAGATCTCAAATGCAAGTGAATCAATCTAGATAGTTGGTAAATGGATAAGTATTTCAAGAATCTGCTTCTTTCCACATTGTTGCGCTTTCTATGGACTTTCCTGCTTCTTTCAACTTACTAATTCTATATTAAACTGAATTCCCCAAGCATTTATTAAAAGTCTACAATGCTAGGTGATAGGAAAAGAAACAAACTCCTTTCCCCAGGGACATGATTGTCCTGAAGAGACACCATATTTTACATGATATTCCACACATTATAACTAAAAATAAAACATTCACAGGCACAGATGCATGCCCCATTCCTAGAAAATAGAACATTGGTAATATTTTATGAAGAATTTGCTATGTATTTCAAGGGGTTTGGTATGTAACTTTTAGCTGTCAGGAAACTGTGAAATGACCATTAAGTGCATAGACTATTCTGTTAACAAGGATAAAATCCTATTGACAATGGGCATCTTTTGATGCCTCTAAACTGGACCCAACCAGTGAATCCGACCTGATAATCCATCATGGAGTCTCAATTTATCCGCCTTGTAAGACTCTGCTTCTATACTGACTACTTAACGACTGGAATCTCATAGCATTTTTTGTACTAAAAAAAGTTTCCACTATCTCACTGATTTGGCCAGGTGTTTCTTGTCTAAGACACAGGGAGAATGACTGACTCAGAACAACACCACCCTGGGAGCCAAGAAGAGGAGTTTAAATATAGACTTTCAGGGCAATCTAGAGTTACAGGTCAAGAAGGTGATAGATGATTAGCTAAACACAGCCACATTCAAACTCTGCAGAAGTTTCTCTGCTTAAGACCTAATGCAATTTTGTTGTATTTCATTTCATTTCCAATACTTGCTCAAGATCATTAGCTTTACTGGTTGAATGAACTCTGATTTATAACAATACATATAAAGATACATCCTAGATCATATGTCTTGATGGATATGCAACCTGATTACATACTGGTTCATGGGTACTCTATGCTTAAGTGTTTAAAATTATTCCTTAGACTTTTTATGTAATTATTCATTTTTCTGTTAGTTTTTTGTTAGGGCCTTGCTACGTAGTTCAAGCTGGTCTTGAACTCACCCTGTAGCCCAGGCTGGTCTTGAACTCATGGCAATCCTCCTGCCTCAGCCTTCCGAGTGCTGGGCTTACAGGCACGTGCTATCACAGCCAGCTAATTATTTCATTTCTTTTTCATTTCCTTCTACACAGAAGTAGGGTAAGAGCAAGCTTCCTTTAAACCACTCACCCACCCTTTAAGGAGCTGTGCTGCCACCAAGAATAGGGACAAGGCAGTTACCTTGGGGGTTTTATGTGGCCCTCACCTTTTGACCAATGCCTTTGTGGATGTGGCTGCTCTGATCCAGAATAACACTTCTTTCCTTGTTATTTGGATTTACAGACTTTCACCTGCCTAGTTCTCAATCATCACAGACTTATGGTATGATATATTTTGAAAACACATATCATGTAATTTTTACTTTAGTATCCTGATATGAGATTTTGCCCATAATTAAAAAAAAAGAGGCCTAATTAATTCAAAACTAGAAAGAGGAATAAAAACAATTAACTTATTTTGTTTTATGATGCTATGTATTTTAGTATGCAATTGTAGGAGAATGAGTCATCTAGAAAACTGAAGTAGGATGTACTAATGAAAAATCTCCAAAATTGTAATCTGTAAATGTACTGTTCTATGCCTTCTAAGTATCTATTATCGCTGGTCTCAGCCTACCAAGTGACTATAGGATTCCTTCATAACTGTGATAACCAAGACATCTTCGTAGCTTTTCACAACGGCGCCTTTTTGAGCCAGTGAGTTAAAGAAGCCAAAAAATTAAACTAGTCAAAAAGGAATAAGCAGGAAAATCTTGGGAAGATGGTAACGGGAGCAGCATGAATTTTGAATCTCTCCCCAAAATGTTTTAGCCTCTCCGAATTCCCCTATAAATGTGCATCATGCCACTATAATGTACAATGTAGGAAAAGAACAATTGTCAAAAGGAGCAGGATGGGATGTAGAGAGCATATAAGAAGGAGAATAAGATCACAGATTGCTTCAGATTTAAGAAAAAAAGAATCTGACCACAGTGCAAAGAAATTGGAAATTAATGACAAAAAGAACAACAAAAACTCCATAAACCTGTGGAAATTAAATAACAGCCTCCTGAACAACCAATGGGTCACAGATGAAATTAAAGAAGGAATTAAAAAATACCTACAAACAAATGAAAACATAAATACAACTTAGTGGAATCTGTGGGATGCACTGAAAGCAATCCTCAGAGGGAAATTTATAGTAGTGAATTCACATAGCAGGAAAACAGAAAATAAATAGCCTAATGCAATACCTCAGACTTTTAGAAAAAGGCAAACAAGTCAAACCCAAAGCCCAAAGAAGGGAGGAAATTATAAAGATCAGGGCAGAAATTATTACAAATGAGATGAAGAAAACTACAAAAAATAAAATGAATCAGAGTTGGTTCTTTGAAAGAATAAATACAATTGATAAGGCTCTAGCCAATCTTATCCAAAAAAGAAAAGAAAAGCTCAAATAAGGAATGAAAATGGTGAAATCACTGTGGATCCTATAGAAATTCAAAAGATCATCAATACCTATTGAAAATCTTTACTCCCATATGATAGAAAGCTCAGAAGAAATGGGCCAATTACTAGATATGTACAAATTATGAGTTAAATCAAGAAGATATAAAAATCCTGAATAACCCAGTATCAATGAGATTGAAAATATGATTAAAAACTTATCAACAAAGAAAGGCCCAGCTCCTGATGGATTCACAGTGGAATTCTACAAGAAATTCAGAGGAGATTTAATGTTAATACTGTTCAAACTCTTCAATGAAATTGAAAAGGAAACAATTTTCCCTAATTCATTTCTGGAGGCAAGTATTATACTGATACCAAAAGACCCAGCCAAGAAAGACAACTACAGACCAATCTCCCTAGTGAGCGTAGATGCAAAGATACTCAACAAAATGCTAGCAAGTAGAATTTAGCAAATCATCAAGAAAATCATACACCATAACCAAGTGAGATTCATCCCAGGCATGCAGGGATGGTTCAATATACACATATCAATAAATGTAATGCACTATATCAATAGAGCCAAAGACAAAAACCACCTGATAATCTCAATAGATGCAGAAAAAGCTTCTGACAAAGCCCAACACTCATTCCTTATAAAAACCCTACAGAAAATAAGAATAGATGGTCTTTACCTCAGTCTGATCAAAGCCCTCTATGACAAATCAAGAGCCAACATCATACTGAATGGACAAAAATTGAAAATTTTGCTTTAAAGTCAGGAACAAGACAAGGATGTCTACTATTACCACTCCTATTCAATACAGTTCTGGAGACACTAGCCAGAGCAATTAGGCAAGACAGAGAAATAAAAGAAATAAAGACAGGAAAGGAAGAAGCACAACTATCATCATTTGCAGATGACATGATACTGTACACGGGAGACCCCCAAAAACTCCACCAAAAGATACCTAGAATTAATAAACAAATTCAGTAGTGTAGCTGAATACAAAATCAACACTCAAAAACCAATAGCATTCCTATATACAAAACAATCACACTGAGAGAGAAATTAAGGAAACCATACCTTTCACAATAGCATCCAAGAAATTGAAACATTTAGGAATCAATCTAACAAAACAAGTAAAAGATCTATACAGTGAAAACTACAGTACTCTAAAATAAGGGATCAAAGAGGATTTTCAGAAAATGCAAAAATATTCCTTGCTAATGGATAGGAAGAAACAACATTATGAAAATGGCCATACTCCCAAAATTGTTATACAGATTCAATGCAATCCCAATTAAAACACCATTAGTATACCTCAGAGATCTAGAGAAAACATTCCTAAAATTCATGAGGAACCAGAAGAGAACCAGAATAGCAAAAGCAATCGTTGTGTAACAAAGAGAAGGCAGGTGGCATCACAATTACTGATTTGAGATTATAATTATTTATAATTATATTATAAAGTTATTGTTATAAAATCAGCATGACATTGGCGAAAAACAGACCTGAGGCCTAATTAACACAAAACTAAAAAGAGGAATAGCAGTGGAGAAGACTGGAAGATGTAGTCACAACCACAAACACACTCAGCCACCTTATCTTTGATAAAGGGGCCAAACAAGCTCACTGGAAGAAAGATAGCCTCTTTAATAAATAGCACTGGAAAAACTGGCTTTCCACATGCTAAAGACTGAAAGTAGCCCCATTGCTCTCACCATGCGCCAAATTAAAGTAAAAATGGATTAAAGATCTAAATGTTATAACAGAAACATTAAATCTACTGGAAGAGAAAGTAGGTAGAAATCTAAAGACATAAGGGTAGGCAGAGACTTCAAGAACAAAAACCAAACTGCACAGCAAGTTCTTCAAAGAATCAACAACTGGGATCTCATCCTATTGAAAAGTTTTTGCACATCTAAAGAAATCATCATCAGAATAAAAAGAAAATCCACAAATTGGGGAAAAAATTTAGCCAACTCTCCCTTGGAGAAAGAACTTCTATCTAGAACATATGAAAAATTTTAAAAAATCAGGCCCCCAAAATTCAAAGCCCCAATCCAAAAATGGGCATGGGAGATGAATACGCACTTCTCAGCTAAAGAAATGCAAATGGAAAATAAATACACGAGAAAATGTTCAACATCATTAGTCATTCGAGAAATGCAAATGAAAACAACACTGAGATTCCATCCCACCCCAGAAAGAATGGCCATCATCAAGGAATAACCAACAACAAATGCTGGAGGGGCTGTGGGGAAAACAGAACCCTTTCCCACTGTTGGTGAGAGTGTACTGGTACAACAACTATGGAAATCAGTCTGAAGATTCCTCAGTAAACTAGGATTAGAGGTCCCATTCAGCCTAGCTATTTTCCTTCTGGGTACTTTTCCAGAAGAACTAAAAACATCTTATCGCCACGATATATGTGCACTCATGTTTATAGCAGCACAATTTGTCATAGCTAAATCTTAGAAACAAGCCAAATGCCCGTCCCCTGAGGAATGGATAAAAAAAGCTGTGGTATTTTTATACAATGGACTATTACTCAGCTATAAAGGAAGATAAGCTCAAGGCTTTTATAGCTAAATAGATTCCACTGAGATCATATTCAAAAGTGAAATAAATAAGTCTCATATGTGTAAACATCATATTGTCTCCCTAGTATAAGATACTGAAAGAGAAAATAAAATCTGAAGGGTACAATAGATAGTGTGACAGGGAAAGAAACTGCTCAAAAAGAAAGAACTAGGATGAGGGAAAGAAAATGAAGAAGAAAGGAATATATATATGTATATATGTATATGTATATATATATATGCACACATATATATACATATATATGAAAGATAAATGAGATAATTGTACTATTAAGTTCTATTGCTTTCTTGAAAGGAACAGTTGATATGTAATTGTTTGATCATTCTTACATGTCTATATTTGTTTATCTGAGTAATCAGTATGAAGATAACAGTATGCATTTCAAAAACCACTGTTAATTTCTCTTCACCTTGTCTGAAATGCTGTTTTATTTTTACTGTTTTTCATGTTGTTTCATTTGTGTCTCTGTGTTTGTTAATATGTTTTGGTTATTTTATCTTTAAAAATAAAATTAAAAGAAGAAAATGGAGAATTACTTCAAATGCTGAGTAACAAGGAGAAGAAAGAGGACCAACTGCAGCTTATCTCGTGGTAGGGCCTGTCCCATAGCCACATCAGCCTATTGGAACACATGAGTACTTCTGATGTAACTTTGTAACATGGATCATACCCTGCCAGGCTGTAGCACACTAAGGTACACCCAACCAGACTATAACATGTTAGTGTGTGCTCATATAAGGCAGAAAGAGACAAAAAAACTACATAAAAGGGTGCAAAATGCCAGGTCTGGCACTCAGCCTTTGACTATGACAGAATCAGTGCCAGCCGGAATAAAGTTGCTTCCTGGGAAAAAGGCTTCTGAGTCCCCTCTCCGTACATGAAAATCCTGCTGCATTCCTGCGGTGGATTTAAAAGGACATTTCAACAGGCTTCTTCTGACTGAAGATGGGAAAATCTGAACATCAATAAGGACAAGAAATAGAAATCACTGAAATATCAAATATAGTTACATCCTTGAGTTCATGACGGGACACAAACAGCTTTACTAATCAAGGTTAGGGCATGTTAATGAATCAAATCATTATTTTCAAACACGAAACATTTTTTTAAAAACCAATAAAGCATTTCTCCTACCATTTTTATTAGAAGCGTCCCATCACATTACTGGGAAACTGATGAAAGTTTCTCTTTATAGACATTTTAGTTCATAAAGAAGGGAGTATAGAATTAGGTTACTATCACTTGTAAAAGCTACTAAATTAATAAATCTAGATAAGCATTGAACATCCGTATTTTTTAACAACCCAATAAAGACAAAACATTACGTATGTCCCAGTGGGACAACAACATACGGCCTTTGAAGTAGCCTTGACTACCCCACAGTCCTCCAAAAAATCAAGGCTGAATTTGGTTACATCTCAGCCTGTGAGACACAGAGGAGAGAGCAGCATGCTAACTAACAAGGCCAGAACAAATAGGCAAAACCCAAAGTGTCAGGAGGGGAAGGGGAATAAAAGGAATTAAAATATGTCACATACATGTACTACTGCCTAAAATGCATGCAAACATCATGTTTCTTTACATGCTTATTGCAGATAGTTTCTAATGAGCTAGGAAGGGAACCTATAGATTAAAAAGGACTTAAAAGATATACCAATCTCTGTGGGGCTTACATGGATATAAAGTAAAAAAAAATCCACAATTAAAAAACTAAAATTAAAAATTTAACAGTGATGTTTATGAGATAATTGGAAATTTGAAAACTAATGATTTGGTGTTATTGGGAATTAGTGCTACATATGAGATGGGCCTAATGGCAACATGGTTACATATGCTGAAATATATTGCTCTAGAGATCTGTACTGAAATATTTGAAACTGTATGATGTCTAGAACTGCAAGAACACAGGAGGCAGGGTGTGACCAGATGTGGAAGTGAACCTAGATTAGGCCATATCTTGATAACTGTTGGTGGTGGATGGATAGTTCATGATTTTTAAAATACTATTCTATTCTGTGTATCATTAAAATTTCCTTTAATATTATAATGGAGAAATATTACCCAAAAAGTTTTGGAAAAGTACAAATGTTCACAAAGGCAGGAACATAACACCTAACTTGATGGATACTCAACATGTATTCACTTTGAGAGGCTTGAGTGTCTCTCCGTATGTGAACCCTATTCCTCACTAGAATGTACCTCTCTTTTTCCTTCCTCAGCAGTTTTCTTTTATTCTCTGTTGTAGCTACTTAATTTCTCTCCTACTTTTCTACCCTCCCCCTTTTCTTCTTCATACTGTTCTATCTCTTTCTCATCTATAAAGTCTTTTTCACTGGTTGCTTTAACAGTTGGCCATGGCCTTGAACTGATACTTTCTTCCTTTATAAATTGGTGGAAAAGGGATTAAAGTTTTATATATTTTTTCTCCTCTCAGCTTTATTGAAGCATACTTGGAAAATGAAAATTTTGTATATCTAATGTGTGCAAGGTACAATTTTGGGAGGCATTTACATTGTGAAATGATGAGCACAATCAAGCTAATTAACCTATCACCTCATAGAATTAAGATGAAACACTCTCATGGAAGTTCACAGTAAGAGCTAACTGCTTTATGGGTGAAATCACTATAGATGCTGTGGAAATTCAAAAGATCAACCATACATACTTTGAAAATCTTTACTCTCATAAGATGGAAAACATAGAAGAGATGGAAATTCCTAGATACATATGAATTAAGAAAACTGAATCAAGATCTTATAAAAATTACAAATAATATCAGCTAATGAGATTGAAAATGTAATTAAAAACTCACCAACAAAGAACAGTCCAGATCCTAATGGATTGGCTGCTGAATTTTACAAGAAATTTAGAGAAGATTTAATGTCAATACTTCTCCAACTCTTTAATGAAGTTGAAAGGGAAGCAATACTCCCTAACTCATTCCTGGAGGCAAAACCAGAGAAAGACCCAACCAAAAAAAGAACTACAGGCCAGTCTCCATAATGAACTTATATGCAAACATTTTCAATAAGAAACTAGCAAACAGAATGCAAGAAATCATTATGAAGATTATATACCATGACCAAGTAGGATACATCCTAGAAATGCAGGGATGGTTCAACATATGCAAATCAATAAATGCAATACACCATATCAAAAGAGCCAAATGCAAAACTCACATGATCAAAAGCTTTTGACAAAGTCCAACACTCATTCATGGTAAAAACTCTGCAGAAAATTGGAATAGATGGTCTTTACCTCAATCTGATAAGAGCCCTTTATGACAAACCAACACACTAAATGGACAAAAACTGAAAGCTTTTGCTCTAAAATCAGGAACAAGATAAGGATGTTCACTTTTATTCTTATTCAGTATAGTTCTGGAAACACTGGCTGGAGCAATTAGACAAGAGAGAGAAATAAAAGGAACAAGGAGAAGAAAGGAATAAGTTACATTAGCATTATTTGCAGATGATATGATATTCCACATGGAAGACCCCCAAAACTCCACCAGAAGACTTCTAGATTTAATAACCAAATTCATTAACATAGCTGGATGCACAGTCAACACTCAAAAATCAATAGCCTCTCTGTACACAAGCAACAAACTCACTGAGAGAGAAATTAAGGAAACTACACTCTTTGCAATAGCATGCACAAGATGAAATACTTGGGAATCAACCTAGCAAAGGAAGTACAAGATCTATACATTGAAAATTACATTACTCCATAAAAGGAGATCACAGAGGATATTATAAAATGGAAAGATATTCCTTGCTCATGGATAGCAAGAACCAACATAGTGAAAATGGCTATACCCCCAAAATTGCTATGCAATCCCAATCAAAATACCGCTAGCACACCTCACAGAACTAGAGAAAACTTTCCTAAAATTCATTTGGAACCAGAAGAGACCTACAATAGCAAAAGCAATACTGGGCAACAAAGGCAAGGCAGGAGGCATTATGATGCCTGACTTAAAATTATCACTACTACAAAGCTATCATGATAAAATCTGCACAGTACTGGCCAAAAAAACTGACCTGAGGATCAGTAGAACAGATTAGAAGATACAGACACAACTACAAACACACTCAGCCACTTTATCTTTGACAAAGGGGCCAAACATGGTCACTGGAAGAAAGAGCCTCTTTCATGAATGGTGTGGAAAAACTGGCTTTCCATTGCTGAAGACTAAAACTAAAGCCATGTCTATCACCATACACTAAACTAAAGTCAAAATGAACCAAAGATCTAAATATTAAAATAGAAACACTGAATCTCTTGGAAGAGAAAGTAGGTAGGAAATTTGAAGACATAGGGGTAGGGAGAGAGTTCATAGACAAAACCCAAGTTGCACAGGAAATACTCCAGAGACTCAACAACTGCTATCTCTTTTACAGCAAGAGAAACAACCAAGAGTGAAGAGACAACCCCCAAGATGGGAAACATATTTGCCAGCTGTTCTTCAGACAAAAGATCATTATTGAGAACATATGCAGAACTCAAAAAAAGTAAGACCTCCCAAATTTATTTATTTATTCATATTTTATTTATTTATTCATTTATTTATTTATTTTGCAGTACTGGGGATTGAACTCAGGACCTCGCAGTTGCCAGGCAAGCACTGAGCTATATCCCTAGCCCCAGACCTCCAAAATTTAAAGATCCAATCCAAAAATGGGCATCTGAGATAAATATGCACTTCTCAGATGAAGACATACAAATAGTAAATAAATATATGAAAAAATGTTCAACATCATTGGTCACTTGAGAAATGCAACTAAAGCAATACTGAGATTCCATCTCACCCCAGAAAGAAGGGCTATCATCAAGAAATCAGCCAATAACAAATGCTGGAGGGGCTGTGGGGAAAAAGGAACCCTTCTCCACTGCTGGTGGGAGTACGGACTGGTGTAACCATTTTGGTAATCACTGTGGAGATTCCTCAAAAAACTAGAACTAGAGATCCCATTTGGCCTAGCTATTCCCTTTCTGGGTATTTTCCCAGAAAAACATCATACCATAGTGATATATGTGCACCCATGTTTATAGCAGCAAAATTTGTAATAGCTAAATCTTAGAAACAATCCAAGTGCCCATCATCCAAGGAATGCATAAAAAGGATGTAATATTTTTGTACAATGGAGTAGTACTCAGCTATAAAGGATAATCTTGAAACTTTTATAGGTAAATGGATGCAGCTTGAGACCCTACTCATTAGTGAGATAAATCAGACTCCCATGTATAAACATTGTATTGCCTCCCTAGTGTAAGAAACTGAGTCAATAAGATCCAAAATGAACAATAGAGACTAGGAAATGGGAAGAAACTGTTCAAAGGGAAAGAGAAACTAGGATGGGGTAAGGAGAAAAGAAGGAAGGGAAGAGTAAAAGTAAAAGTACCATACACACGCAACATAGTTAAGATAGGTATACTATTGATTTCTATTAGTTCATTGAAAACAAATTTTGTTCTTACATCATTTGATCAATTTTTCATGCCTATGTCTTCTAATCTGGGCAACTACTTTGAAATTAAGAATAAGCAATGTACTAACCATTGTTACTCTCCTTCTCTCTTGCCTTGAAATGTTGTATCATGGTTTTGTGTTTTTCTCTTTAAAATAAAAAAAAAAATCTAACCTCTTTCCATCTCTTTCTGCTTATAGTAACTAAGGTAAGAGACATCTACCCAACTGCGGTTTCCCAACAAAGGGACAAGACCAAAAAGTACTGAACCCTCTCACTCATCAACCCACTGAAGAGAGATCTCACAGCAACAACGCCGAAGTGCAGAGCTATGTTCCATCCAAGAGTCGACCAGAAAACCTGGAGGTTCACCATCACCTGGTATGGGACATGTTTTCTGACAGGACACCTCTCTGTCAGCTGCCTGGTTGATCACTGCAGATCAAGAGCCAAACCACGAGAAGGGCCCTTCTTCTCCCTTTTTGTGTCTATTCATGTGAACTCAGCTGAAAGCTGCCCTTGATCAAAGGCAGCCGGCAGAGGACTACAGGAGTTTCCTTATTTATTATTTATAGAGCATCACAAGTGTTATGCAGCAGTTTGCAAAACATAAAACAGTAGAGAGAAGACTCATGCTGGGAAAAGGTGACAACGTAAGGGAAGTGTAAACATCACCATGGATAATGGTAAGGCCCTTGAGAGGTAGAAATATGGGCTCCTTAATTTGGGAGAGGTGGCAGAAGTGAATTGAAAAGGTAGTGCATCTAAAACAATTTAAGAGCAGAATACCAATAGACATATATTTCAGAAACAATATGCAGTTAAAAGTTTAGCCAATTTATGAAATGAATACAAATGAAAACAAAGTATTTCACTAAACGATCAAAGGTTTAAGATGATGCTATGTAATCTTTGTGAAAATTATGTGGAATATAATTTCACCCTCACTCACTTCTGTCAGCACTGTAAACTGGTAGGACACTTTAGGAGGGCAATTTAATATTCTGTATTGGTTAGGGTTCTTATGTAAGATTTTAATCTGCTTGTAGTATTTATAACTTTAACATATTGCAGGAAATAGTTAAGCACAATTCAGCTTTTATACACCCACAGTGGTGAAGATCCTGTGTACGCAAGGATACCACTGATGACAGAAGCTAAGAGAGGGAAATAGTTACATGATGCTAGAGTGTGTCAGTGTTCCTGGTGGTGGAAAAAACTCCTTGACACAACCTAAAGGGGGAGGTCCATTTCCAGCTCATGGTTTTAGAGGGTTCAGTCTATGGCTAGCTACTCTGATGCTAATAATGAGTTGAGTGCAATTTTTCAAATAGATTGAGCACAGTTTTCTTTGCAGTGTCACGCTTGTAGAAAATTTATCCTAGTCCCATACACTTTTATACATACCTGCAAAGTTTTGTAGCGATGAGTATCTCCTAATAATATCAACAAGCATAAAATGGTTTTTCTATTTCAATCCTATGTTTAGTTTTTAGGACTATGAAGACATAAAGTCAATATATGGAAAAGTATGCACAGATGAAGATACTGTGCTCTCCTCATTACTAATGCTTATAATATGAAAATAGAAATACTCTAAGCAGTATCAAGCGGAGCTTTAGCAAGTAAATATGACACATTTAGCTGATATAGTGACTTCATGTTCCTTTAGTAATAGCTTTGAAGGTTATACAGTAGTGTGGAAAAATACCTAGACTATAATAGTAACAGGTAAAAGCAAATGCAAAATTAAATATCCAGTGTTACTATACCAAATTTAAAAAGTAGGCAATAAGTCAGAGGCAATACACTAACATGCTAATGTGGTCATAGTAGGGATGTGGATTTTAGAGAACTTCTCTATGTTTCTCCATTATACCATATTTTTAAAATATGTGAACCTTGATATAGGTACCTTTGAAATAAAGGAGAATTACATGTCAGCTTTCATGTAACAGGCTACCTCTAGGGCACCTAGTCCAAAAGGAAGCTTATAAATCTTTGAAACTCTTCAGAGGAGCTATTCCATGACTCTTCACTGGATAACTGCAAGAACCATTTGTAGAACTTTAGACTAGAACAGAGTTATTTGGAGGAAAGAACTGGATTTTCTATAATGCTCTATTTTTCTTAAATTTTGTACTGCAAATGAAAAACACAGGTGTCCCATAATAACCACAGGAAGATTTTCTGTGTCACAATTGTGTAATTGAAATTCTATAGTTTTAAGAAGTCCCTTTATAAAGAGATTTTTGTGCCTAAATGATATAACTGATGACAGAAGTAAAGGTAAGGAAAAAGTGAAATGATTCAAGAAGAAAATAGTAAAAAACAATCAAAATGAGGTTTATATTACTGCATCTACTAATTAGTACATATATATATTATCCCAGGAGCCCAGCCAGCCCCTTAGCAGCACCCGACAATAAAGTATGCTATCGGCCTTCACTTCTCTCTCTCTGGGGAGGGTTAGTCAATGATCAAGTCAAAGATCCCCTATCTGTGTGATAATCATTAGCTGATGAGTCAGTCCCACTGCCTAGCCACCTCACGCAGATTGAACTCCTTCTCAGCATGAGGCAGCGTTGCAAAATGGGTCAGTGGGAAGGTTCCGGCATCTGACTGCCTGGGTTAATCATGCTAGCAAATGCAAGCTGTGTAGTGCCTGTAACTTAGTGAGGACTCGTCAAATGTGAGCTCTCCTAACACCGCTACAGCCTTGCCAAGAGGTGGGTGTCAGCTGTTCGACTTCTTTATGGAAGCTGTAAGCACAGTTTTTAGGACTCTATATTATGCAATCCTCAGCCTCCTCTCCCCTTTTCCAAATTTCCTGAGTGACTCAGACAGAAGCTATTTACCATTGTAGATTCATAAGTCTCTCTGAGAACACAAAGTAAGTTAGGGGCCCATCATTTTGCATATAGCTCCTGGAGTTCACAAGACTACTCAACACTATCTCCATCTCAAGTTAAAAGCCTAGAGTTTGAGCAACAATTTGTCAAATGGGGGTAGTTAAATTTTTGTTCTGTGTTTCATATCACCATCAACTTTTGGTGTATGTATATTTTAATATAGTGATGGAATTTCTTACACAAGGGGTGGATCTGGTGATATAGTAGATAATTTAAATCCATATAACTTGTGTCATGTAGTAAAACTGGTATGCATGATGATCAGGGCCCTGGCTCTCCAGCAGGAGTACCTGTATTCTGTCCCGTTTTGCATGATTTGACAATGCTGGACACTTCACAGAAACATGATGGTAAATGGTGCTTTTTCAAAACTGTTTAAATAAATAGGCAAAAATCTAGGAACAGTGTCCTAAGCAACAAAGCAAATTCCCTTCCATCTTCTCTGAACCTAAAGAAATACATGAGCATGAACAAATATAACATTTCCTATATTTTGGAAAGTTGACTTTTGGGGGATTCTTTCAAGACTTACACACTTTACTATCTTGTGCTGATGAATACGCTGCCACCATCCTGTGTCTGGTGGCATACACGAGTTTCAAGTTTCTGTTAGCAACTGCTGTTGTGGGCAAGCTGCATTTGAAGGGTAAGAAGAACATAGCCCTCTACAAGGCCTTCATGTATGGCTCTGGCTCCCTGTGACAGTAAATTTTATAATAAGGTTTGGCCACTATTGCTAGCCATAAATGAGATGTTACTTTTAGTTGCTTATTTCTTCATCTTACACTGGTTTGTCTTTAAACCAAACACATAAAGTCAACTATACCAAGGCCCATGGTCATTACTCCCTTCTGTCTATAGTCACAAATTCTGCTCTTAGATCATATGTTTCCATTTGAAATGAATCTCCCTGTTATGTGTCAAATATACCTGTGTACATTAAAGATCTCCTAATTATGAATGGCATTGCTCCTCAGCTTTAGATTCCTTAAGATTTGAATGGAGAAAGTCTTCTGTGGGACTTTCATTTTATTTACAAGACCCTGAAAGAGCCAAGATAAATCTCATTATGGTTAGGCAGAAAACTTTTATTTCAGGAGAAATTACTTTATATCTGAATTGGCTTGTATCTCCAGAAATCTTGCCTCAGGTGTGATAAGCCGTAAATGATTGCCAATTTCACATTGGTAAAATTAAAAATTATGAAAAGCTATTCAAAGCAATTTACAACTTGATGGATAAAAGAGCTTCTGTTTAACATATAGAAAATTTTTCCTTCACTGAATTCAAGCTACAGCTCAAGGCAGGTGTGAATAGGGGAGACGACTAAATAAAATTTAGTCCTTCTTTCACTGGAACTAATATTCAGCCTGAGTACGTTTGTTCTTTTCCCAAGTGAAAAACAGTCCCCACATCCTTGCAAGCACTTTCTTTTCCTTTGAAGTATTTGATATTTTCAGGGACATTGGGAGGTCATTTTGTTTGGATTTCTGTTTCCTAATTTTCCTCATTTTTGATTGGGTGCTTTGACGCAGGTGCTGACCTCTAGTATCTTTTGAATAAAGCACCTTGAAGCTCACTGTAGGCTTTGGTCACACATAAAATGTTCTTTTCTGGAACTTGCAGACTGTTATGTGCGCTTGAATGCTGAGCTTTCATTGTGTGCCATTTACTCACAGGGACAGACCTAGCTGGACAGTGCCTCAGGATGAGTGATGTGGGTCCAGCATCTTCCCTGAAGAAGATATATTTATCTTTGATCTCTTCTGCCTACACCTGATTGCCACTCCAGGCCCACCTCAGGATACTGTAGAAGCTCTCTCCAGGAAGGAAAGCAACCTGCTTAGTCTGAGAATCTTTTACTTTGCTCTTACTTCTGATGCTTCATTCCTAATTACCACACTTGTCACTTAGATCCTGGTACAATGGTGCCTTGATTCACGAACCTAATTCCACAACCAAATTGGACAAGAAATGAATCAAATTTCCTCATGAAATCAACATGGAACCTAACTACAATTCAGTTCTCATCCAATGCAGTTTGCAACCAGAATCACAGAAAGGGCCGAGGCACCGCTATTCATGTCATGCTGCAAAATCACTCTCAGCAAATCTCTCTGAAGACCTTGCAAGCACAAAGGACACAAAAAGGGGGCGGGAGCTAGGAACACAAGAGGACGAGAGCCTTGAGGTGAGTGACGTAGGCCCTGTCAGCCTTTTGCTTGGCCACTGAATCTCCCTGGGAAGCTGAGAAACCCGGGGCTTTACGCACCTGGGGCTGAAAACTTTGATTTCATCTTCCAGATTGAAGCATCACAGGACCCATCCTGACTCATCTGGAAGTTCTGGTTTCTAGCCTTGCAGTGCTTTGGTGCTGTTTCTTCTGTCTGTGGTCTGGGAAGATGAATCGAAGGCACCACAGCCAAAGATTGCCAAAGAAAGGTCCCAGCCCTACATTTTAGGTGTCTACAGTTTTTTCCTCTCTACTTGTTCTTTAATATTTTTATTTTTAATGTGATTTGCTACCCTTTTCTTTCTTTTGAATCTACATTCCTTCCCACTTTGTCCATTCCCAGTAACACAGTCGCCCTTTAAATGTCATCAAAGGACAGATCCACGAACACACACAGCAGCAGAATAGATGGATTTGCTGACCTGACACTTTGTTTTTCATAGATTCCCAATCCCAGGTCACTGTGTACAGCAAGAATATTGAGCTGCTTTTTTCAGTCTTCTCCTCCCATCAGCCTGTCCTGTTTAACGACTAACCCGGCTGCTCATGTTTGTTTGCTGCTCCATTTCTAATTTCTATGACTGCACATCTGTGTCTCACGGAGAAGAATGAATGCAAACCTATCATTCTGCTTTCTTCACTGTGTCTCGGCTGTAATCAGGAAATGAGCTGATACGTAGCTAGAGGCACATCGTTATGAGAATTCTTAGGGCAAATTAATGCTGATTAACTCCAATCGTGAGGTTGAAAGTTATATTTGATGATCTTATGCTTCTGTGAAAATAATTTTGTAATTAAAGCATAAAATATTGAATTAGCCATTTCGTGATATTCAGCCACCATGAATCTTGAAAGTGCCAAGTTCATTCCGCAGTGTTACATATGCCTAATTTCCTGAATTAGTAAGAAAAGCTTAAATTATTTTAAACTAGAGCAGGATGCCATTACACCCTCATGATGCTTTAATATCTCTTGCCATGCATATTTTTACTCTAAGTATCATTACACTATTTTAAAACAGGCAATACATTTAATTAACAATATTATTTTTAAATGGATGAAGGAGCCAACTTCTGCTGAACACTAATTATTTCTAGGTACCTTATATGCACTAAATAATTTAGTTCCATAGCACCTTAAAATTAATTTTCATTTTTGTTTATTCTTATTTTCCAGATGATAAAACTTTGAGGTTTCTAGAGGTTCCTTTTCACACCTAAAAGAGGTCACCGCTAAGATCAAAATTCAGAACCACTTAGTTCCTAAACCAGTGCCTGAAAACGCATGTCCCCTGCCTGCGCTCTTAATCAGGATTAACAGTTTATTAGATAATTATAAAGAACCTCATTAGTACTACCTGGTAAATGCTGTGTTTCCTGGCTGATCATGTTTGAATAAGAATCTGTGGTCCTTTATTAAAAAGTCAAGTTGCTGTATGATCTGTCTCTTCTGGTAACCTAGAGAGAATACTTAGATGTATTCAAGGGCAAGAACTTTGTACCACTGCAGCAGCTAGGACACTGGAGCAGGGAAGGGAAAGAGACTCTGAGGTGTGCAGCTCCCAGAGGACCAAACAGGAGACAGACTATGTAGGAGAAAAATCTGAACATGTGAACTGAACACTTGGTGTCATCGTCTGATTTAGAGTAAAGAACAATGAAATTTTTCCTGCCATTAAACCCTGGGATTTGTTTAACTTCATTGAGAATAAGTTTAGAGAGAACAAAAACAGCGTAATTAAAAGTGAATCAAGCCAGGCCCGGTGGGGCACACCCATAATCCCAGCAGGCAGGAAGATCATAAGTTCAAACCCAACCAGGGCAACTTAATGACTAAGACTCTGTGTCCAAAAAACAAAGCAAAACAACAAACATAAAAGGGCTGGGGATCTAGCTCTGTGCTAGGACCCTGTAGAGGGGCCATTCTCAATACTGGGTGGGGAAAAAAAGAGTTAATGAAGCCAAAGATATAATGAAGCAAAGGAAATGGAACTAAAGGTACATATCTCAAAATAGTATCAATAAGTATGTCTGGGAATATGGGTACGATGTTTAAAATAACATTTTCACTTTGTATCTATTTTACTTTACAGATTCTCAAATTTATACTATAAATACAATCTAGGGGGAAGAGTGCTTTTTTCTTTTGATAACAGTATGACAGTTAAGAGGTCTGGAAGCAAAGCTGTAGTCTTAAATTTAGTTGCATAACTTAATTAACTCTGTGACTTAGATAATTTCTATACCACCTTTGAGCATCAGTATTTTTATTAAATTCCTCAGTAAATGGTAATGGTTACTATACAACTGTTGTTATTTTGAAACAGGGTCTTGCTGTGTAGTTCAAGCTGGCCTTGAATTCACTATGCAGTCTAGACTGGCCTCAAACTCACATGGCAATCCTCCTGCCTCAGCCTCCTGAGTGCTGGGATTATAGGCGTGTACCACCACACTTGGCTACTGTTCTTCGGGCATCATTTAGTTGTATACTTTTTATGTGAGTTAATTTTATTTGAAACAGTTAAGAATAATTGAAAGTGTGGTGATTTATTAGCGACTTTTTCCACAGCGCCCATTATCCGGGACGCCTGTGGTGAGTCCTGTTTCTACCTGGGTTATAGCATAGGGTGGAAAAGAAAAGCCAGGGCAAGAGACAAAATAGAGGAGTGCAGCAGGGCTCTGGGATGACCAGCTGCTCTTGGGGAACAAAAGGCCCAGCGTCTCCAACAGCCACCATTTTATTTAGGTAGTGCGGGGGAGGGGCTAGGTGCTTTTACCGGAACAGCATAGAAACAGTGGTTGGATGGGCAAGTTTAACCTCATGAGGAAACAGTTAAGATTCATCCCCACTTCTGGGTGCTAGTCTCCCAGTGGTGTCCTCAGCAGATAGCATCCTGCTCTGTCAGTCTCACTGACCTAGAGGAAGCCAGATTTCCACATTCCAGAACAGGCCTGCGAGGCAAGGGCAAGCTAGCTTATAATTTGTGGTCCCCAACAGTAATCCCCAAATATTTTTTCTCCTAAAGATGTCTATGCCCTGGAGTATAGTATTTACCCTTGTATCCAGCCCACGGCGTCATACCAGCCGATGGTTCTATGTGGACAGGAGGTCAGAGCCAAGTGTTCATACAGTCGGAACATGCCACCTTCTGCAGTGGTTGTACAGTCAGGGAAATTAGACACCCAACACTGCAGTGTAGCTACCAGTTAAGGAAATAATCAGTCATGGTCCCAAACTGACTTGTATCTAAGCTTATGGTTTGGCTGGATGGTTTCATGTTCTATTCTCTTTATGGGATGACATGAGTCTCATAATTTTCTGAGTGTATAAGCAAGTCCAAGAACAGAAGTAGATATGACTGGGCTGTGTTACATCTGTTACATCTGATTTCTCCACTAAGCATTTACGACTCTGATAAATTTCTGAACAGAGCAGTGTTAAGAACAAAAGCAACAAAATTCCTTTACTTGATGTTGAGGGATTCAGATTTTCTGTTCAGAGGTTTTACTTTTACATGAATAGAGCCTCTGTACTTGTTAGTCCTGGAATATGTAAACTTCTGGCTTTAGATACAATTAAGTTTGAGACCGCACTGTGTAACCTGGCTCTTTGGCATGCTTTGAATCTCTTTATGTGGCAAGCATGTTACATAGGTCTATAAAATTCAATAATTCTGTGTCCAAGTAAGTATATGGAGGGGCCCAACTAGATATTTCCAGACGTGACCAAGTTTATTACTACAAATAATCACATCAAATATATATATTTTTATTCATCTTTGGATACAACCACTTTCTGTAAAAGTTAGCTTTGTTTTAGATTTCTAACTGGCTTATGTGTGTCTAGTATTTAGTATGCAGATGTACAGGTCTCCTATCTATACAAAATGCATCAATGTGGAAATTTTATGAGGATAAATTTTTTCCCTCTAGACTTCTAAGTTATTTTTCTCTCTGGTCTTGGCTGGAAGCATTGGAATAATGGATTCATACCCAATTCAGACCTACTCCTGGGGCCAACTATAGCCTAGAGTGGAAAGTATAGCAGGTCTAAATTGCTGACATAAAATGATTGAAATGCTTTCGGCTCCAAGACAAAAGCTGGCTTCTCTAGCTGCCTATGAGTCAGAGGCCTTTTCACTATTCTGGAGCTAAGTCTTTCATCCTGGGGGAGTAAACAGACTCCACAGAGCTTCTGCACTGACCCGTGGATCTCACCCGGACACTTCCAGCATCTGCAGGGAGATGATGGGAGGTTGAGCTGGCTGTTCTTTGCATGTGACTGCCTGTGTTTAGTGTGGTATGACAGCATCTTTGAGCTAAATCCAAGTTGATATAGTGAACAGTGATGATTTACCATGGCAGCAGAAGGCTTTCAAGGTTCTGTCTTTGCCCCATCTGATACCAGATGACATTAGTCTTGCTTTTCCTTCTTCTTTCTTCCCTTAGCTCAAAAATAACAGAATTATTCAAATATTCTTGAGGTACTGTATTTCCTCCCACCTCAGTTATAATATTTGGAGCTTTTGATAGGGCCTTTTAGGATTCTGATGTGTCCCTTTGCCACAGACTGAAACCACAGGCATTGCTTGTATTTGTGTAATGTAGGTATCAAGGGCAGATTGTCTGAAAAGCTGTATTATTCTTCCAAAATGATTCCCAGCTAGGAGCTGTTTTTTTTTTTCTTTTTTTGTCTTTTTGAGACAGGGTGTCACTACACAGTTCAGGCTGGTCTTGAGCTCACTTTGTAGTTGAGGCTGGCCTCAAACACACAACGATTCTCCTGCCTCAGCCTTCCGGCTATGAGCTTTTCACATAGTGCCACTTCACTCTGTTGCCAGCAGTCCAGTCTGAGAAGGTAAGTCACCACGCAGTGCCAAGCAGGTGAGCCATTGTCAAGGTGGAGGCACAAAGGCCTTTCGTCATTTTGTTCCTCTCCAGCCTTGGACTGGGAAAGATGAAGACACTAAATCTGAGTTGCAGAGTACACTTGAAAAATATTTGAGAGGCAGATGCCCTCTGAGGAAGGACTGATTCTGCCCATTAAGCCAAAAGGGCTCAGTGTTAGCCTCCTATCACATGGGCACTTGACAGAAACCCAGGATTAGCTTTCTGGTTGGGTCACAATTAGTCCACGTTTCAGGAGTGTGTGTGAGAGAGGATGTATGTGTGTGTGTGTGTGTGTGTGCGCACGCACGTGTGTGTGTGTAGGGGACTCACACACTGGAAATAACCATCACAGCAGTAACACAGAGACCACGTGTGGTCTCACCTGTAACTGAGATGGAAGACAATCTCGGGCATAACAATAAAACCGTGGATATCTATCTACCTGTCCTGTAAGCCCATTAGCAATATGTAATCACTTAAAAAATATATTTTAAATGTATTTTCTCAGCTTATCCCTGTATTTTTATAGTATAAGTAAAGAGAAAAAAGCTATTACTCATAACTTCATGATTCTATAAATTATATTCATTCATGTATATTCCCTCCTGGTTTTCAGTGGCATGCACATATTTCACACAGTTAGCATAATGGGAAATAAGCAATTTGTGTTTTCCACTTTGGTATATTTCCTAAAGTCATTTTTAATGGCTGTAGATTTAAGTAGTTGCTGGATAGTTTGATTGATTTGTCCCTGTTAGTAAGACTGCAGTAAATATATTCTGAAGCATAATTCATATCCTTTTTTTACTTAATGTATGTATGGGTCAAAACATGTTTCTCATGGCTCTTAAAACTACTTGCCAACCACTTTTGAAAAAGAAGAAAACAGAGTCAATATACCAGTGTGTGCATAGATAAACTTTCACCATCTACCTTTAAACTACTCTGATGTTCTTTCTACAGTGCTTTTTTATTCACTCAAATGTTTCCTTGAAAAGATTTATTTTGCAGCTCTAAAGATGGCTATTTGAGGCTCTATTTTGGCCTCCTGACACATAACACTCACTATATCTCTTCCCCTAGTTTGGTGAGGTTATCTTATTATTTAATATTTTCCTCACCTCCATTTTCTTATTTGTATCAGATTAGGAACCCCTGAATTTTATCCCCTGAATTGATTTTCTATTAATCTTTTATTTTTAATCATGTTCTGTCTTTGGCTTTTTGTGTCTCTTCTGGGAGATTTCTCTGATTCTAATCTTTAGGCCTTTAGGGGATGTGCTTGCTTTAGCTTAGAAACCCTGCAAGGACTGAGGCGTTCGCTCATGTGCCAGAGCAGGCTGGTGCTAACGGCTCACAGCTGAGCCTGACGCCAGCGCTCGCCCTCATTGCCTTTCCCAAAGCCACGCTCTACTTTCAGCCTGCTCCCGATAATAGGTTGATAAGAAGTTTTAAATATCTTATATGCCTTCCCTCAGAACAATTCTAAAGGTCATGCCAAGCACAGAGCCCAAGAAGCTGTCACCACATCTGCATACCTTACTGTCAGTCAGTCTGCTTCCTTCGCCTCTTTCAAAGGTGGTTTCCCCTCAGTACTCCCTGTAAACATCCTGCCTGCAAATTTCCATGCCTCAGAGTCTATCTCATTAGGAAGGTGACCTGTGATGAATTCTTCCGCATTTTCTAATTTCTTGGTTTTCTCTTTCTAGATAGTGAACAAGATTGATTTCCTACAACTCTCCCATCTGTTTTTCACATGTTCAGTTTATCTTTTGTTTGCATTTTGTGTGATACCCAAAATTTTGGATTTCTAGTCATTTCATTGACTTTTTGGGACCATCTTTTATTTCCAAGAGTTCTTATTTGTTCTGATTTTGTGCAATAGCACGTTACTATTTTATAGATAAGTTATTTTTATGATGTTGTTTTAAATTCAGTCTCTCTGGTGTTGGAGAGTTTCCTCAAATGTTTTTTGACCTTTACTCTTTTGGAGGCCATGTACATGTTTGCACAATTTCTTGGCACAATTTACTTTAAAGGTGCAAAGAGATGGCCTTTATTATTGTGCAGTCTATTTCGCTGTGAGTCGCTTAATCTTCACAAGAATTCCCATCTTCAATGTATTGCAGATAATTTGTTATTAGTATTTAGTAGAGGTGGGATGGTTAAAATCTATTGTCAATATGGCTAAATTAAGAAATTATGAGAGAGGTCACTGGATCATGGAAGTGCTCTGCTCATGAGCAGATTAAACACTGATATTGATAGCTTGTGCTGTTAGGACAGAGGGGACAGTTGGAGGTGGGTCACTGGGGGCAGGCAGGCCTTTGTCTCTCCCTAGCACTCTTTGCTTGTGTTTTGAAAAGAGCAGTTTTATGCTACCATACCCTTCAGCCATGATATTTCTGCATTGGTGCCAGCCTATCATGGGCTGGACCCTCTAAAATCATGAGCCAAACAAACCACTTTCTTCTTTAACTTGTGGGTGTCATGTACTTGCTTTCAGTGAGAAAGCTAAAAGAAGAGGGAAGAAGAAGAGGCAAGCATGTATTGCCCTAGTGGCCCACATTCTAAATTTAAACCTTGCATCTTAATCATTTTTTATTATTACTATATTTGCATTTTTAGAACAGCTTCATTAAGATATAATGTACATAGCAAAGTAAGTTGTCCATTTTTAAATTGGGTTGTCTTAGTGGTTTGTAAGAGTTTCTTTATACAGTCTCTATACAGGTCTATTGGACACACAACCTTAACAATTTCTCCTATTCTGTGCATTGTCTTTCCACCTTCATGGTGTCCTTTGAAGCATAAAATATTTTAATTTTTAATGAGGCCCACTTCATCTAGTTTTTTGTTTTTTCTTTCGTTGCTGTGTCATATCTAAGAAATCATTTCCTAATCCGAGGTCATGAAGATGCTTATCCATGTGTTCCTGAGAGAATTTTATCCCCTTAGCACTCTAGGCCTTTGACCCATTTTAAGTTAGTTTGTATATATGGCATGTGATCAGGTTTCAACTCATTCTTTTACATGTGGATATCCAGTTCTCTCAGCACAGTTCGTTGAAAAGAGTATTCTCTCCTTATTAAACTGTTATCCAAACAGTTCTTCAATTTCCTCATTAAATTTTCACCCTGATGAAAATCAGTTGACTCAGTTGACAAGATCTGTGGGCTTATTTGTGGGGTCTCAATTCTGTTAAATTGATCTGTATATCTATCCTTAGGGCACCCTATGGCCTTAAGTACTATAGCTAGATATTAAGTTTTGTAGTGGGGATATGGAGGACTTCAAATTGTTTATTCATTTATGATCTTTTTCATAGTTGCTTTGGTTATTTTGGGCCCCTTGAATTTTAGGAACATCTTATATTTTGCAAAAATTGTAGTTTGTATCTTGATAAGATTTGCATTGATTATAAGGATTAATTTGTAAATATTGTCATTTGAACCATAATTGGTTGTCCAATCCAGGAATATAGAATGTCCTTCACTTATTTGATCTGTAATTTCTATGATATTTTCTAGTTTTAAGTGTACAAGTCTTACACTTCTTTTGTTAAATTTACCCCTAAGTATTTTTTTCCTTTTGATGCTTTCTAATTTTATTAGAAATGCTTTCTAATTTTATTTCTGATTGTTCATTGCTAGTTGTAAAAACACAACTAATTTATGCACATTGATCTTATGTCCTGTCACTATACATAATTCCTTTATTAATAGTTTTGGTGGGAGACTTAGAATTTTATACATACAACATCATATTATCTGAAAACAGAGATGGCTGTGTTTAACTTCCTTTGAAAAATGACATTTCTTTTCCTAGACTAATTACCAGGACTGGGGCCTCTAGTACCATGTTGAAAGAAGTGGTGAATGTACATTCTTGCCCTGCTCCTGATTTTAGGCACAAGGCTTTCAGGTTTTCTATTAAATATGAAGTTAGTTCTTTGGCTTTCCTAGATGCCATTTTCAGGCTGAGAAAGCTCTCTTTGATTTCTAGTTTGATTGGTGCTTCTATCATTGGATTTCTTTTTTTATCACTGCATTTCGTTCTTGCCCTCTCTAACTGGTGACATCAAATCCTACCCTGTCTAGGGTTCTATGAGGCCAGTAGGGCTCCTCTTGATTATGTAAGCTTTCTCTTCTACTTTAGGCTGTGAAGTTCTCTGCCTGGTTTCAGCAGTCATCATAAAAAACTGTAGTCTTTTTTGGAAATTTGGAACTACAAATAATATCAAAATTATTTATCAGTAAATATACACTGCACTTAAAAACAACATGAGTTCTTGTGGTTCTTCCTCTTTTCTACAGTGCAGTGATGTGATGTGTCACATTTTACCTCACTGCGTTACAAAATGAATTTAGTCATGACCCTTTCAAATTTGCCTTTTTGTTCTTTTAGCTGTTCACTATTTGACTCATTCTCTGTCTTCTAAGCCTATTTTATTTTTCTCAGCATTCTTTTCAGTTCTGTGATTTCTCATTAAATCTACTACCAAACAACCCAAGGGAAATCATCCTCCTTGACCCTTCATGCATCGCCTTGCATTCTCCACTTAAAATCTGAGTCCTTTCTGGAGCACAAATCTAGTGGTCAGACCTGGCTCTGGTGCTTCAATTTGTGATCATGGCTGAGTTGAGGGCCTGAGCTTTAGTTTTCTTTTCGACTGGCAGCTGTAATAATCAAAGGGGGCTGTCACTGAGAACAACTCTATTACTTTGCTCCTATAAATTTCAACTTTCTTTCTTTTCTCAGTTACTAATACACAGTCTGAGTTGTAGTGGTGTTCTGTGCTTCTTTATTTAGTCATGATGATAGAGTGCAGATGTATTAATTTACTGACTTACTGTTAATTTACTTTGGCTTTTCTCTAGGAAAGTGGAGAGGGTTGTCTGCAGCTATAATTTGTGAAGGGAAGTGGCAATAATCTTAACAACTGGGGGAAAAATCATGTTAGAAGCATTTTCTGAGTATTATCAATGACTAATTCTAAGCTCATCATATCTAGGGTTTGTGGCATAACTTAGAACTTTACTATGAATAAGTATCTTCTGCTATTTTACTTGCTTTGCGCCCTTTTATTAAAAATTTAAGACAATGCTTTTTTATTAAAAATACTCTATGTGGTTATAGCATAAAATTTAGAAAATGTAACTAAAATGAAGCATGAAATATTAAAAATTTTCTCATAATCCTACTAGTAGATGACAATCTTTCTAGATATTATTCTCTAGTTTTATATTTGATTTGGTTGGGGAGTGGGGACACTTTTATACCTCTGTGGACACTTCCTAAATACTAATTTGCATTGCCAAATTCTTTTCCAAAAGAGCCAGGAGATTTGATAGAGAGACTAATAATTCTGTTACTGTATAGTGTGAGTCATTTTAGGATTCTTTCCTTTTTAATAATAATGTGCTATTTATAACGCATTTAATGGTTTCTATGCAAAGTTCTGATAAAAGTTTTGTAAACAATAGTGTACTTTGTCTTTAGCTAAATTCTCAGATTAAGCTTAAATTTAACAAAGGTGGAAAAGAACAAAACCATTGGACAAATATTTGCTGTCACTTGGGTTTTGGCTTTGAAAGGTTAAAATTTAAGACTGTGTCTTTTCTCTAAAGTACTATCCTGCTAGCACCTACAACAGAAAATATTGCTGCAGGTGTAATGAAATGTCTTGATGTGTTTGCATTCAATTAAATATTCTATTATGCATACTATTTTCAGCACAATGTTAAAATATACAAACACCTAAGTTACCTAAGTTCACTGCCTAGTATTTTTTCTTAAAAAATTACACTCTAATTCCCTTGACTATTTTTCAGACTTAGGTGAGAAAATGCTTTCATATTTATTTGGAACATTCAAAATTGTGAGTCTCAACTTTTCCTGTACATTGGAAACACAGTGCTTTTAAAAATCCTGGTTCATTTAGTGTTTCTGTTTTAGTATTTAGATCTGTGATCTGTTTTCATTTGAGTTTGGTGCATGGCGATAGACTTGGGTCTAGTTTCAGTCTTCAGCATGTGGCAAGCCAGTTTTTCCAATACCATTTGTTAAAGAGGCTATCTTTCTTCCAGTGAGCTTGTTTGGTCCCTTTGTCAAAGATAAGGTGGCTGAGTGTGTCTGTGGTTGTGGCTGCTTATTCCAGTCTGTTCCATTGATCCTCAGGTCTGTTTTTATGCCAATACCATGTTGATTTTATCACAGTAGCTTTGTAGTATAATTTCAGGTCAGGTTACTACTGATTTCTATTGCTTTATAAAAGGAGCAGTTAATGTTAAATTGTTTGATCAATCTTGCATGCCTATATTTGTTTATCTGTGTAACCAATTAGATGATAACAATATTTAATACAACAACCATTGTTAATTTCCTATTGCCTTGTCTTAAATTCTGTGTTGCTTTTATTGTTTTGTGTTGTTTATGTCTGTGTGTTTGTTAATATGTTTTCATTCTTTTATCTTTAAAATAAAAACATTAAAAAAATCCTAAGCCTCAGGCTATATGGCAATTAGACAAATCAGAATTTCTGAAAATGACATACATGTATAGTTTCTTAGGGCTACCACAATTATCACAAACTTAGTAACTTTACACAACATAAATGTATTTTATGTTGGTTTGGGGGATATTTTTACAAATGAATACTATAATACATGATACATATTTTATATGATTATGTATAATAGTCATCCAAAGAATGATATACAAAAGAGTGCAGGAAATCTGTCCACAGACTATAGACCAAGAATCCAGCCAAGGGCCTGGATTCCACAGAAATGTCCTGCATGAGTCCAGCTGAAGATCTAGAGCTCATAACAATGCCTCCCATGACTCCAACTGGAGGACCAGGGCCCACGACAATGTTCATGCAGGCCTGTTTCACGGACCTGTGCTGGAAAGGCCCAAAGGTCAGTGGTGGAATCTAGAAAGTCTGTGCCAGTGGGATGAAGGATCTGTGCTAGCAGGCTGAGGGATCTGCACTGTAGCCAGGAAGCAATGGTTAGAAGAACCAGAGCTCTCCCGAAGGGTACCACAGCCATCTTCGGCAACAGTGAGGTCCTGAACTCCTCCGATGATCAAGATGGCTGAACTCCCATCAGGAAAGCCAACGCAGCAAGCTTCTCTAGGAGACCGGCAGCCACCATCTTCCTCTTTAAGGCAGGAAGCGATGCTCAAAATGAAGACCAGAGCTCCCCCAAAGTGAACCAAAGCCGTTCTCAGTGCCAACGAGGACCTGAGCTCCTCGGATGATGGAAACAGCCAAGTTCATCAGGGAAGCCGGCAGGACGAGCTCCTCCAACAGAACCAACAGCTTCCACCAGCTCCAACAGCCTTTCTCCACTCCCAACAGCCTTAACTTTCCTTCTCCAGTTCTGCCTCTTATGCAGCTGGCTACTGTCTCCAGGCGGGCCTCCCGCACCCAGCACCGCGCTTACTCAGTTCAGCTGGGGGCTGTAAGTTCACCACCAGCTATCAGTCCTCTACATTCTGTATTGCTTTTATTGTTGTTGTGTTTTGTTTATGTCAGTGTGTTTGTTAATATGTTTTCATTCATCTTTAAAATAAAAACAAAAACAAAAACAAAAATCCCAAGCCTCGGGCTATATGGTGATTAGACACAGAAATCAGAATCTCTGAAAGTGACATATGTGTAAAGTTTCTTAGGGCTACCCCAATTACCACAAGCTTAGTGACTTAACACAACATAAATGTATTTTTTCACAGTTCTAGAATATAATTTAACACAGCCTAAAACTCTGAAAGCAAAGTGTGAACAGCCCATACTCTCTGTCAAGACTACGGTGGAAGATCTTTCCATGTTTCTACATAGCTTCTGGAAATAGCCAGCAATAGTTTGTGTTCTTTAACTTGTAACATTCCAATCTGTGTCCCTCTGCTCTACTTTTCCTGTTTCTCTTTATGCAAATCTTCTCCTTTCTCTTATAAAGGCAGCAGTTGCGTTTAGGATGTATCATAATCCAGTACACCCTCATCATCAGATTGATTACATCTACAAAGGTCTTATTTCTAATAAAGTCACATTCACGATTGGCAAGAGGTCCGTACTAGGTCAGTACTTGAGCATTTGGAGAAGGGCAATTTTTCCAACCACTCCAGCCAATAGTAATTTGGGGTTTTCAGGTGACTCTGCAGCATAGTAGCTAAAATGAAGAGCCGCTTCTTTCAGAACAGTGCTTCTTAAAATTTAAAATGCATATGACTCACTGAGGATCTTTTGAAGTGCAGATTTTGATACATTCCTACTCAACTTAAGGTGCTGGACTCTACAGGTACCAAGTTTTAGTGATGTCAGTGCTGGGGTCCACACCTTGAAGAACAAATCCTTACATTGAGGAAAGGATCCTTGAGCTGCTTGGTGGCTTTGACCTAAGTCCCTCTTCTGACTTAGGAACCCATTGGTATCAAAAGCCACTGCACCAAACTTTATAATTTCCCTCCATAATTTCAGTTTGGGCCTGGCTTCTTGTTGTTTCTCAAGTATCTTAAGATCACTCATAAGATTATTTATTTAAGCTCATTCTGCTTTCCTGACGTGAGCACTGATTGCAATAAACTTTCCTCTTAGGACCGCTTCCATAGTCTCCCAGAGGTTTTGGTAAGTTTGGCATTGTTACTAACTTTCAGAAAATTTAAAAAATTCTTTTGTGACCCAGTAGCTGTTAATTTTTCAGGTGCTTCTATATTTTCTGTGATTTCCTCAGTCATTGATTTCTATTTTCTTTGCTCAGTAGTCTGATAGTGCACATGGGGTGATTTCAATTCCTTTATATTTATTTAAGCATGGTTTGTGGATTAGTTGTGTGTTGCAGAAAAAATGTATACTCTGTTGTAGTGTGGTAGAGTACTCTGTAGATATCTATTAATTCCACATGTTTAAGAGTTTGGTTTGGCTCTGATATTTCCTAACTTTTTGTTTAGTTGATCTATCTATTTATGAAAGTAGGGTGTTAAGATTTCCTGCTATGACTGTGTTAGTGTGTACTTGATCTTATGTGTTCTACAGTATTTCTTTTATGAAGATAGGTGTGCTAGTATTCAGCACATAAATATCTACAAATGTTATCTCTTTTTGTGGGTCTGTTCCCTTAAGTAGTATGCAGTGACCTTTATGTTTTCTCAAAGTTAGAGCAGAAATCAATGAAACAGAGACTTAAAAAACAATAGCAAAAAAAAAATCAAGGAATCAAAGAGCTAGTTCTTTGAAAAATAAAATATGTAAGCTCTTGGGCAGACATACTAAGAGAAAGAGAAAAAAGACTCACATCAATGAAATTGGAAATGAAAAAGGCAAAATCACAACAAACACTACAAAAATCCAGATGATAGTAACTCCTTTGAAAAACTGTACCCCCACAAGTTGGCAAATTTTGAAGAAATGGACAGTTTCCTATACACATACAAATTATCAAAGCTAATCCAAGAAGACACAGAAGTGCTGAGCAACGCAAGAACCAGCAGTGAAATAGAGATAGTAATAAAAAAATTATGAGCTAGAAAAAGACCAGGACTTGATGAATTCACTATTGAATACTACCAACGCTTTTCAGATGTTGTGTCACCAACAGTAATCAACTGAAAGGGACAGAGTGCTTGCAAATTCATTTGTGGAAACCAGCACTACCCTGACTCCAAACTGAATAAAGATCAACTAAAAAAATTAAACTATAGGCAATCTCCCTAATAAACAAATAGAATGCAGCACATCATCAAAAAGATCATACATCATGATCAAGTAGGTTCCCTCCCAGTGCAGTTCATACTAGCTAAATCCTGGAAGCAGCCTGTATACCCATCAACAGGTGATTAGATAAAGGAAATGTGGTATCTATACATAATGGAATATTACTTGGCTATAAAGATGGATGACAACATTTGTGGAAAAATGGGTGCACCTGGAAAATATAATATAAATGAAATAAGCCAGGCACACAAGCTTAAGTACTGCATGGTATGGTATTTCTCATTTGAGGAAGGCAAAGTTCGAAGAGAATAAAGGATGGATGGAAGGAAATAAGGGGATGGAACGCTTATAAAAGGGAAGGGATCCAAGGGATCAAAATCAAGGAGTGGGGGGGAGGGTAAAGAGAAATAAGTAGAATAAAAATATGCCATATACAGGAACCTAATAACCTCAAAGAATATAAACATTATGTACCATAAACGGGAGCTCGGGTTAGTAAATACAAGAGTGAAAATGGGGAAAGGGGGTTGAGAGAAAAACCCTTTAAAATGTGGGGAAGCAGATTTTAAAAAAAAGAAACAAGCTGTATTATGTGCATACAACACTCCCCGAGATGACAGTGAACAGCATGCCCTGTAAACATGCAGTTTCCAAAAGGCCTTTGCAAGCAACTTCCATCAGGTAAAACATTCAGTTCTAGCTAAGGAGGAGATCAACTTTCTCTCCTAAATTACATTCTCTATCCCTTGCTTCTTTTCTCCATAGCAAAAAAAGTGTAACAATTGAAAAGGTGACCGCACAAGGCACTTCAGGGCACGTTTTTCTTCAAATGAAAATATTCTGGAAGCCGGTTTTTAAGTCATACCATTTTCACACTTCCCTTTAATTTCCATAGGAATGATCAAGAAGTTAGAAATCAGCACATATATCTAAAAAAAAAAAACCCTACACATTTTACCAACTTTCCACCTAATTTTTCATGGGACTTTTATCCTTAGGTTAAAATAATTAAAACAATTTCAACCAAACAAAATACAGATTTACTAGAGATATAGATTGATAAGAACAAACCCTACTAGGATTTGTTTCACATGTTCTTCTAAAATAAATTTCAACTTCTCTGTCTGGGGTTAAAAATAACAAAGTGCCACAACTGAGCTATAAAATGAAATAACATTGTGACAGATCCCCCCACCCTTTGGACCCTTAACGTGGTCTTTATCTTACTTGACTCTTCCCTGAAATTTAATCAGAAACAATCTTTTAGATTTATTAAAACAATGTTGGCCAATTAAGGAGCAATCAAAAAATACACTTAAGAGACTTGGGAAGGGTGTTGGCACGTAGTATTTTATAGCTGAGCTGTAATAGCACTCTGCAAAGTGAAGAATTTGGTTTTTTTTTTACCTTTGTATTTTGAAAAATGTCAAAGCTACAGGCAATTTAAAGAACGAACACCCTTACACACTTCAGCTAGGTTCCTGATTGTTACTATTTTGTCAATTGTTTGGTCCTCCCTCTCTTTCTCTCTCCCATTTTATTTTTTCTGAGAAATTCAATATTGCAGGAATTGTAATACTTTAACGTATCTCCCTCTCTGAACTAAATATTTACCCTTCCCTTAACTAAACATTTGAACTCATTTCACCTGTGAACAAAGTTATTTTCCTAACTAGTCCCAGTACTATTATCACTAAGAAATTTAAGTATTATTCAAACTACATTTCCTTTGAAAAATTTCTCAACTAATCTAAAATTTTCTTCAGAGTTCTGTCTTCCCTTTCTTTATTTTTTTATTGAAGATACAACCAAGAATCATACATTTTCTAAGTTTCTTTTCTTCATTCTGGATGTGTTACATCCAACCCCAACCCCTCTGCCAAGATCTTTTTTAAACAATCTAAATCAACTGTCTTATTTAATGTCCTAATCTTACTTTTCTGGTGCTTTCTGATAAGTAGATTAAAGATGACATGGGGTCAGTAGAATTACTGCAAAAACAATATTCCCTTCTCATTGCACTAGATGCACAAATCCCAGCTGGTCATCTAGCCATAGGTGCTAGTGTCCTTCATGTCACTTTACCCACAAAGCAATGCTTTAGAGACTTACTGGATTCTCTAAATTTACATCAAATGATTTTAGCATCCGGAGATATTTCTTACTTGACTCAGTTGCATTGGTATTTGTAGAATATAGATTTTAAAATGATATTCCTTCTACTGCATGATGAGAATTGGTAATATTATGTACATATTATTATTATGTACAATTGGCAAAGCTTCTCCCAACCCCTTTGCCTTTACTTATAAAATCTCCTTAATTTTTTTTTGTTTGTTTTTGAGACAGAATCTCACTACGCAGTTCAGACTGATCTTGAGTTTGCTTTATAGCTCAGGCTTATCTCAAGCTTGCCATGATCCTCCTGCCTCAGCCTCCCAAGGCTGGAGTTACAGGAATGCTCAACCATGTCTGGCCCAAAATTGCCTTAAGAAATCTTCTTTGACTCAGTTACAACTCAGTAATATATTTTAAATGTGGCCTGTGGTAACGAGCTTCTGTCCTTTTCATGAGCCCCTGAAATCCTCGGAATGCTCCCCTGCCTTTTCATACAGTAGGAGGCTTTGTGTATTTTTGCTGTATATCTGGAATCAATCCCTGCACCCCACCCCAAGAAATTCTATACATGGAGAACATCAAGATATGACTACTAGTCATGCTTTTTTGCAATCAGAATTTCACTGCTTTAAATCCTTTCACACACACATAGCTAAAGAAATGCATTTTCGATAAACCTTGACACAGTACATATCTTAATAGCATACATTTTGTTTTCACCTTACTCCTCTGCATGTTTTATGTTTTATTTCTCCTAAAGTCAGAATCCTGGTTCTCTAAAACATTAATGTCTATAAAGCATTTGTTCTGTTTTACAATATACACAAAATGATTTTGTAATTCCTCTAGCTAGACCATGATCAACAACAAACACATTAAACATACGTATGTCTTTACTGTCCTTTTTGATTTTAGGATACATTCCATAAGTATATGCAATATTCAAATATTACTGAAGTTAATATACTTTTCTTTGCAGTTATCAATTTGATACAAAGTTAAAATCACATGGTTCTGTTTGTATTCAATGTTTGCTTGCTCTGCCTCACCCAGGCTTCTCCTCTATGTTTCCCCAAACCAGCCAGTATTAAGCCTTACGCTATGCACGTTTACCGTGCAAGCTCTGGTTGCTGCCCTGTATCAACCCCAAAGCTACCTTGTCTCTTTCCCTGACTATTTTAGCTCCTACATCGTCATTTTATTGTTCTCTTACTTGCAAAATGCACTTTAAAGGAGAAATTTGGGGACTGGATGGTAGGTGCTCAACATGTGCAACATTTTTGGAAATGGACTTAAAACCAGTTATGGCCTATCACTCAGGAGACTGTGTTGTATAATCTTAAAAGGTGCACTAACTAGGGTAACTGTCAAACTAATTGAACATTTAAACAGTGGAACTGGATCACTCATATTATAATACAGAAAGCTGCTTTTATTTAAATATTGAATCTTAGCAACAAAATGTTTGATTGAGATAAGCAAAACAATTGGCGTATGAAGATGTGGCTGCAGGCAAAAACATGCTTTTATTCCTTACTGGTGGAGAAAAAGTGTGGCAGATATTGATGCAGACTCATAAATAAATACGTGTAAGTAAATATGTAAGTAGATTTCAGATGCTGGTTATTCTTAATGCATTTCCATACAAGTATAGAATTACAGATTAATATTCCATAGTCTACAGTCAAAGAGTTTAATTTATATTCAAAATGTAGTTTATGTTTTCTAAATTCAGGACTAGTCCTGAGAATTCATGTTGATTTAGGGGAAAAAAACCGATTTTCATTTCTCTGAAGAATTGATTCCAGTAAGATCTATACCAGTAAGATTTCTGTAACATGAATTGGCCCGAATATTTCTTCTTGATTAAGTATGACAGGGATGTGACTCCCTGTGGGCTAACACCAGCCAGCTTCCCAACCATATTTAAAGGAGCTGCTTCTTACTTTGAGATTTGTGAGTTGAGGGACTATGTTTAGATATTTATTGCAGAGGGATTAAACTTCACTGTACCGGGATAGGGGCCTCAGGTAACCATTTTAAAGGTTTGTTAGCAGCCTGAGAAAATGGAACAAATGAGAAAGGCCCCCTCACTTCTCACTACCTTACATGCAGCCATCTGCATTTTTAGTATATATTTACAATATAGAATGTTTACATTCCTTGTGGGACGCTGGTACCGGCTAGATTTTAATTCCCTCTTTCAGCCTTTCCCCCTTCTCCCTCCCCGCTCAGTCCATCTCTTGGTCCTTTTCCTGTACATTATTATTTTTGTACATGTCCACAGTATGTAATGTTTACATTTTGTACCAGGGTTCTTGATCTCTAACCTGATGCCAGGAATCTTCTTTATGGCAAATGCAAGTGTATCAAGATAGGTAGAAAGAATTTTTAAGGTTTTCATAGCATGGAGGAAAATATGAACTTTCTCTCTTCAATATGATAAGCTATATGAAAAGCACTCTGATAAGCCATACTCAATATAAATGATTGACTATGGGACAATTTCAAGTTCCTAAGCTAGTGTATACTACCTCGTATTTCTCACTCTGTCTAAAGAAAGCATTGAATTTCTGTGAGGCTCATCTCTCTGAAAGTGGTTAAGGACAATTTTGAGCTCTTAGAGCCCTAAATTCTTGGCTCAGACCTTTAAGAGAAGGCAAACATTACTGTGCTGAAGGTTAGATTATCCTTGAATTTGGGGTAAGAAAACTAATAGGGTGGCACCAGTAGCAAAACTGACAGCTTATTAGCGACCTGCATTTTTAATCCATGTAATGTTGGTATTTATTGGTTGCAAGGAGCAGGAATTCAATTCCAAATTCATTTAGTATTTGAAAGAATTATTGGCTTATAGACCTGGAAAATAACAGTGATGCATCTGACTTCAGGAATAATTGGATCCAAAGGCTGAAATACTGGCATGAAAACATTTCTAGGCTGGCTTCCTTTCTGCATATTGGCTTCATTTTTGAAATAAATTCTTTCATTTTATGGAAGTCATCAGCAGTTTCAGGCTTACACCTTCAGCAAAAGCCAGTGAAATAGGCCTATCAATAATTGTATTTAAAAATCTCAGATATGACCCTCATTGGCCCAGTATGGATCATGAGCTCAGGGCTGAATTAACCACTGGGGTCAAGGGCATGGTGTCCTCATCAACTTGAGCTGGATCATCACACTGACTGGGTATGGGAGGAACAGTTTCCTAAAGAGAGCATGGACAGTAAAACAGCATAGATTAACTTAGTTAAGGCATTGCAGCCTCTAATGATTTGACCCTATTACAAGGACCTTGCAGTTTGGTCCAAAGACTAATGACATAGTCTTCTTTGCAGAAAAATCACCATTGACTTGACCAATATGACATATGACAATATGTAACAGTCAAAGTTGCTATAGGACAACGCCTAATCCTCAAGGTGAATCATGGAGTCAGGCTGATGGCTTTCATGTAAATCAAAAGAGTAAGTCATATAACTGTAAGGGATGGTGACTCTTAGCATATAACTTTAACATAGAATAATTTTAGTATTAGTGTAAGCCTCAGAAAGGGTCTTGAGAAACACCCCAGAGGGGTTGTAAAGAGTTAACTTTGCAATCCTGACTTTGCCCTGAAATGCTTCTCCAAAGACAAACTTTACCTGGGTTGTTTCATCCCTTCCCCGGCCCTAAATGAACGTTGTAACCATAAAGGAAATGTATGGTTATCTAAAGGGGAACATATAGAACAGAGTACAGAAAGTATATATCATTGTGCTTGGGTTCATGGCCAGAGCCTGACCCGGTCATGTGGCACAAGGAAAACAACTGTAGCCAGGGCTACAACATTCCCATCTGTTACCATGGAAACCAAAGATGTATATAAGGTGGGAACAAAGGCAGTTAAGCGCCCTATGTCCCTGACCTGCTAGTCAGAGTGTATGGTGACTGTTCCAAATTAATAAACTCTGTTTCTTCTAAATCAGTTCTTTGATCTGAGGAATTCAGCCCAATTTTTGCTGTAACATAACAACAAGAACATGCATACGGATGTGCACATATGGGTGGATGAACACACTCGTACACATGACTGGCAGTAAGCATTTTGTATAATGCTTTACAGTTATAGAGTCTGTTGATATATACTAATCCTTGAAAACTTTGACTCATATGATTTTCTTTAAATATCTCAAAAGTAAGCACTCTAAAGACATCTATACCTCTTTCAACTTCTATATGCTACTCTTTGTACCTTCAGATCAGGATATATTTTATCTATAATCATTAGTTTCTGAGTTGTACTAAGGGCACTTAGTGCTTAGTGTTACCTGTGCTTTACATTTTACAAACAAAGCCCATTCACATACATTATTTATTTAGTTCTCTCACATAATAAAAACCATATGCTGATATATATTTGCAACCAACCATTGGCTGTTCTTAAGCAACCTCTAAACAAGGATCACTGCTAAATTTGAGACACACTCAGTTTTACATGACTATAAAATAAAATGACCTCGTTCCCCTACTCTGCTGCTTTTGGCAAAGTTTTGTCGGTGGTGTGTAAGCAGCTGCCTTACAGTGTTTCTCACAGTCTGTTATACCCAGCAAAGCCTCTGTAGGTTTAGCTATCCGCTTGACATCATAATGCCTTGGAAATCAGTCTTTCCCTGTGATGGCATTCTTTTTATCCTTCCGCTTGGTCAGAAGCCCTATCCATTGTTTTTTGCTGTTTGGATTTTTTTTGTCCTTTTTTTCTCGGTATGCAACTCTCAGCCAGCAGAAACCACTTTATCACTAAGGTGCTGTATATAGACAGGAGACAATAAGAAGAGGAAAGTCTCTTGGGAAAGAAGAGTCCCTTGTGCAAAGAGAAGGACAATGTTGCTAAGATAATGTTGAGGTGTTACTGAGATCGAATTTGGCCAAGGACTCAGTGATGCTGAAGTCCTATTTTGGGCCAGAGCTATTCCTCTCAGAAGGATCTCTCAGGACAACATATGAACAGGATCATGAAGAATAAGGTCATGGCAGTAATGGTAGAATGTTTTCAACAGCTTTATTGAGATACTCCATAAGAAATAGATGCCTTTTGGCATTTTGAAATATGTTCCTATCCAGAGAGAACCCTACAAAGTGGAAGTAAAATTCTTTGTGTGTTTTCTTGAGCACTTGAAGTTTTATACACTTTAAGCTTAGCTGAGCTGAGGCTGTACGTTCAAGTCAGTTTATCTTTGTCTTTCTTGCCTCAAATGACCTTATCTTGATTTACATAAGTACACACAGATTTCTCATCAACCATTTTTTTAAACTTTTACAGGTTTACTTGGTGTATATGGTTATATCATAATCTCTCTTTTCTTCTGGGCTTACTTCCAGATATTGTAGAACTGGTTTCTGAATTTTAATTAAGAGTACCTTTTGTTTGGGCCATAAATTAAAATGTTCTGAGCTTTTTATCTAGTGTCAGGTTGAAGGAAGGCAGCCAAGTGTAAAGCACTAGGGAAGGGGTACATGCTCTCAACTCTGTAAATGTCGCCCTTCACACCGCAGTTACTGGAGTAGAGCAGATTTGCCAGGCAGTTGTCCATCCTCAAGTGCGAGTTCATAATTCAACCATGAACCTCCACCCAGAAGGCAATGTCACACTTAACCAGGGTCACACAACTATAGTGGCAGAGTATGCACTAAAACCTGGCTGTTTCATCTTTGAGACATGAAGTTTCCAGACTGTGACTTCTCTTACCTGACAGTCTTTGGATTCTCCTATTTAAGGTGAGATGGTAAGGATTAAATAGACCATAGAGATGAACAAGAGGTCTTTTGGTGGTTTTTCCAGCACAGAATGCAACAAATGGAACGTTAATCTGATTGGAAGTTATTCACCACTCAACACACACTACGACTGCTACTATTACCATTGCTAATGTTAATAATTCCCATTGAATGTTTAATATGAGACAAGAAATACTTTGAGTACTTTACATATATTGACTCATTTCATCATCTCAACAGTCTGTCACTGAAACTGAGGTGCAGAGTGGTCAGATAGTTTGCCTAAGGTCAGAAAAATAACAGCAAGTGATAAGCATGCTTTTTGAAAGTATATTTTTTTTATAGCTCGATGAAGCCAACTATATATCTACATTATGTTGAGATTCCTCTCACCAACTTAAAGATTTTTGGAGGAGAGAATCTTAATTTAAGGACAAGAGTAGAAGCTTTCTGAGGTATATGAGCTTCCTAAAGTAACAGGTATCTATTCCACAGAATGGATGGAGAGGGCGGTAAAAGGTAAGGTAAACAGCTCCGCAATGATTCTGGACCAAGTGTTTCCCCTAAAGGCTTTTTATCTGTTGTAGACTTCAGAGCAACTGGCAAGTAATGCATTACTTTTCAGATGAAGACTTTGGGGCTGAGAGAAAGTAGATAAGCTCTTTCAATCACCAAACTAGGAGACAAATGGTTGCCATTCAAATCTGTCTACTTTGCTCCTTGACTCTCCACAGTAGTCAGTTATTTCAGGGACCAGATGGAGAAAAGGATAGAAAGGAAGAGGAGAAAAGAAAAGTGAAAGGCAGTCTTCAAGAAAGCCAGGAACCTGGGGGATTCTGCAGAGAGTATTTTAATTTCAAGTCCCAGAAAATGATGAGAAGAGGACCAGGAATGGCTCCCATCAGCCAAAGATTTTATACATAGTGAGAAATGAGTGAATCAAGCAAAGGAAGAGCACTCATGATATAAGAACCAGCCTACCTGATGAAAGAAGGGACAGAAGCCAGGAACTTATTACTTAAAGATCATTTGCAGCTATGGAGCTTTGGTGCAACATGTATGTATTTGAAAAAGTGCATGCATATTCTTACCATAATGGTAACTTACATTTGAATATCAAGAGATAAAATAATTCAAAACCTTTTTATTGCTTGATAATCACCAAATACTCGGAAGAGTGTAGGCATATAGTAGTTCTCCCTATACTTTTCCTTTGTGCATTCTCTAAACCCCTACGCACCTACACCTACACATACACACTCACACACACATGCAGGCGGTGGTGAGCTGGACTAATTTATCTTAAGACTCAGCCTCCTACTCCTGGCTAAAGCAGGTGCCTTCTAACTGCAGTGCTTCCCACCTGGAGCTCCACAGTTGCTTACCTATTTTTGGTTTCTGTAATCAAACATGAGTCAGGTTCAAGGAGGTACCAATTTTCAGAAGACTCTGGATTAGCACTTAACCACAATCAGCTATGGAGCTGGAGTTTCCAGCTGGGTAGCTGCTGGCTGACTGTGGGAGAAATGACTTCATCAACACAGCAGGCACTGCTCTCTGCCCATTGGGGCGGCCTCCTGCAAGTGTGATTTTAGGGAGCAAAATTAGAGTCAAAAGAATCTCTTTGTCTGATATACTGTACTTCCACAGCAGTGGCTCAGGAGGAAGGTAGGTTAGAGGGTTTTATGCATAGAACCAAATGTGCTGTATTCCTGGAATTTCTATGAAGCATGATTCTTTAAGAAATTGCTTTAGCCCAGACTTGGGTGCTAACTTTGGTGAGATAATAGCCTGTTTCTTTGCTCTGTGATTCAACTGGATGGAGGGGGAGAATGACCATGCAGAGAGAGCACCAAGTCACTCTCTGATGTCCACTCCCAAGAGCAGGTTTTGTATGTCCTCCTACTAATAAATACCTATTGAGAGGTAATGGTTGCTTAACAAACACTTGTTGAATATGGGCCTCTGAAACCTTGTTTATGTTTTCCTGACTTTGTTTGCTGCTCAAAAATTTACCATGCAGTGATACTCCCATGGGATCAAGTTATCAGGTCCTTCCTTGAGAAGCGATGTTTGGGACATCCAGGGTGGGAATGAACACCCAGGCACCTCGTGTGAGAGCGGACACTTGTAGCCTTAAAGATAAAATTTACCCACTTCAAAAGATTTTTCTGGGCTGGCTCATCATTGGGTCAATCATTTTACAGATGAACAAAGGAAGAAGGCAAATGTGGTATTTGAAACCTAGATCTATTTCTATAAGAGAAGACACAAGGATTATTACCACCATTAAAAACTCTGTGAGGAAAAATATGGTAAGGAAAGGGCTGTGGGACTGTCTGGATGAGAGGATCCAAAAGGAGCAAAAGAGGCACAGGAGCAAAATTTCTCTAATAAAACGACAATCCTTCTTCCAAGCATGCAGAGAAATGCAGATTCTAACAATGTACCAATAGGCTTGAGTTTAAGAAGAGAAGCAAGAGGATCTCTGGGTAAGGAAATGAAGAATGAATTAAGTGTAAGTACCTTCTTTTATGCCTATTACAAAGTGACCTTCATTTGCCACGCACGATTCTTAGGTTCTTTCTGGTAAGTAACAGTAGACCTTAAGTTTGAAGTGAGTAAGGTAGCTGCTGCCTCGTGACCTTAGTACAATTAGGTTAAAATTTATTATAAATGAGAATAAGTCTACATGCCATACATGTAAAAAGGAACCACACGAACATATTGCAGTAGCCAAGCCAAACATGGTTAACTAAGTCTGTTCTTTGAGCTCAGTGAACTGCTAGCTGTCTTACTGCAGGGGCTTTATGCGCCTCTTCACACAGAGGATCATTCCCGATGTCCAACACTAGATTCAAGAGGCAGGACCCTGTTGCTTTATACTTGGTGTCAGCCAGGTAGAAATTCCAGCAGCCACTGGCTCACTCTAGCATGAAGGCTACAAGCTACTAGGCTTGCGAGAGTCTCACAGTCTCATCAAGCAAGAGTGAAAAATGCTACTAAAATACTGAAGCCAATCCACATGCGCTGAATACCTGTGATTTCATTAACGGAAGTCTATTTCTAACATTTATCAACCTAACTGAAAAGCCATTACTTTAAGTAATAGCAAAGGCCATATATGTTATTCATCTTGTTGATCACCCACGTTTTAGGTGTTAAGTCCAGGTAACGGATACAAATGTGTTGTCATTGCTGCCCAAGAGGAGTGGCCTTTCTAGTGTGCCACTAGTTAAAAGACTCTTGGAGGCTTCATTTTCCACCAAATCAGTGAGCTATTCCTAAAGTCAAAGCTTAAGCTGCCTATGCCATAAATGGTTATTTATCTATAGAAGCCAAAGTATTTTAAGATAAACTATGGAAATGTAATAATTGCCAAATTTTTATCAAAAAAAATTGTTTTGAGCAACAGTTGAACATCTTTGGAGCAGAGTAGAGAAGTAGAAAGACAGGTGATAAAGAGGAAAGGTTCAGAACTGAACCTAGATTCAGAGCACAGAGTGCTAATCATGCTTATTAACTGTAACAAATGTGTTGGTCTGGTATGGAATATTGATGGTAGGGGATGCTGGGCATGCATGGGGGCAGGGATGAGCCTCCTACGCAGGAGGATTATCTGTGTTTTGTGCTCAATTCTGCTGTGAACCTAAGATTTCTCTTCAGGAAAGTACATATTTTCAAAGTCAGTAAAAAAGAACTTTATCTGGAACAGGTTTTCAATGTAAGAGGATTCAAATAACTATCCAGAGAAAATGAACGGATCATTCAACATACTAGCTGCATTATTTTTTTCCAATCCGCAGTGTTCCCAGGTTCCTCATCTGTAGAGAGCTGATAATAATGTTGTATGAGATGTTATGATAATTAAGGGTTTAGCCCTTCCTAAACACCATTGTGCCTGACTATAGAAATCTTTTCTCAATAAATCACAAGTGATGCAATTATAATTTGGTTGGCAATTCCTACATGGTTTCTCTTGGCTTTAAAACTTATGGTGTTCTGTTGGTTTTACTAAACTCAGGGGAATGTGAACTTGTTAATGAACCAGATGCTAAATATGCTTGACTTTCTTGGTTTGGCAAGTTAAAAATTTAGCATATATCAGCAATATGGTTTACTTAATATCCAATTTAGTAATACAAAATTCAGATACTACTGCACCTTAGGGAAAGAGATTGATGACATTTTTTATTTTCTTCCAGTGTCTGGGGATTTGGGCATCAGAGAGACAAGCTGTAACGAGTGCTAAGTCTGCCATCATGAATGGAACTCTATATTTTCTCCTTTTGGGTGTGTTTTCTCAGGGTTTTATGATGAACATATATTGCTTTAAAATTTTTAGTAGTACAATATATGTTTTATGTATAATATATATTTTATGTATGGATTTTAATAGTATGATATATTTTTATGTACATGTGGTTTTTTTAATGGATCAATTACTAGTGTCTCTTATTTTCTTGGAGAGGTTAGAGTAATCTATTGATTGTACAGATCAGCACTTCTTAGAATAGAATGAAACATTAAAAAAATTAATTCTGATTTCAAAGCTTGGTTCGAAACATGTTTATACTCACATTTAAAAAATGATATTTGTCAAAGCTGTTACATGTCTGACCCAAATGTGCAAAAGTTGCCAAAGCTGCTGTTCTGCTCTTGGAAGTTGCTAGGCTATTTCCATGGAAACAATTGTTTCAAATTATTAATAATATAAGTTTGAGCTCAGAGTGCAAGAGCTAAGGTTGGAATAAAGAAAGTCTTGTCTCTATAAGGAAAGAGAAAAATTGAGGATACGAGAAAAGCATTTTCTTAAAAATGAAATTTTATTCTCACTGTCAGGTTTTGCTTTATTTTCTTTGTTTGCTTCAGAAATCACGAACGTATCTAGCACTCAGTTATTCATGCAAGTCTTGGAAAACTTGTCCTGTAAAAGTTGTGGCTTTTCCTGTTTCACTCTAGGGATTTGAAAATTTAATAAGGAATAGATATATGTAAAATTTATCATTCTAGAAAATCATTTACTCCTTCATTTACTCACCCTTTATTGAACCCTGTTATGTAAAAACCAGCATGGAAATAGAATATGATTACTATTCTCAGCAAGTGAGGCAGACAGAATTAAGCAGAAGTTATGTTCTGGGACTGGTGGGTTTGCACGTGGGGGCATCAGAACCACGTCCTAGCAGAAGGTATTTCATGAAAAATCATGCAGCTCAAGAATGACTTCAGTGCTATCTAAGCAGAAATTGGCCTGTGTCTGGATATTAACAGATAGTCATAAATATTTGCTAAATAAATAAATGAACAAATAAAAGGAATGATTTCATCTAAAACTGTGAAAGACACCAGCTCACAGTATGCGTCCAGACTGTGTTATGGCAGGGTGCTGCTTGTTTTTAGAACCCTCCAAGAGACTGCATAAAACACACACAGGGCCACCAACCTCCCGGCCCAGTCATCATTCTTTCCTTATTCACACAAATATTTAATGAACTCCTAGCACGGGAGTCTTGGGGGAGGCCTGTAACATAAAGGCAATAAGAAGTGATTCCTAGCTTCACAGAGTTTATTGTCTCTGAAGGAGGACAAAGATGTTGACGACTTGTTTGAGATATAAATAATGGCAGATGATGTCTGTAAAGCATTGTCATACACTGTAATCAGCATGTTAAGTGTATTTTCTTACAATTCTCACAACACTTGATGGCTGTTATTTATATATATATATTTATATATAAATATATATATTTATAAATATATATAGTGTATATATATAGTGTGTACACACACACACACACACACACACACACACACACACACACATATACACTATGTGGTATGATCAAGACTCAATCCCGTGTATTTTAACTTTTACATTACAGCAATTAACAGAGGTCACATGAATCTTGGGTTGTTTGCAGTAAACCATCAGACTCCAAATGACTCCTTTCAGAAAATGGTACAAAGATCTGTTATTTCAGAGTTCCTACAGCACTCATCTCCTCTTCAAATCAGAGGAACTCTAAGTTCACTCTGGTTATATAGTTAATTCTCTGTGAGGCAAGGTTATAGCATGGCACATGCATGGAACCTGAAGATGGGAAAAGAAGGATTTGCTTTTGCTACTTTGTTCTTCCAGAATAGACAAGGCTCTAGGATGCAACCACCTCAGCTCTGCCGAGGATTGCACTTTCCTCCACCCATTATATGGTCACCATGGTATTCCTGTCTTGATCTAACGTATTCTGCCTCAATGGCCACAGTGGCCAGCCCTGGCCTGGGTGCCTGACCCAGGCTGTGCCCAGTACTGACATGGTTAAGGTGTAAGGGCGGCTATCAGGACCAAACTAACCCATGACTGTCTTTCCTAGTACTTTTGGCAAAGGCAAGATATTCTCTCTCTGAGTGCTCAGACCATAAAACATAAATCCAAGAATATCTTCTGCTACTTGGATTCTCTTCTTACATGTTTCCATGCCATGATCCAACATGAAAACCAACAAAGCATCCAAAAGAAACAAAACAAACTGAAAGAGGAGAATGCATGGACAGGTTCTTCTAGGCTATACTGGCAACTCCCCTGGCTTCTTTGTAGTTTTAGCTCTGTGCTGCCTTATGGGGCAATCCTACTCACCAAAACAAAGCAGCTGAGCTCTAGCCTTCCTGACACCCACCTGTGTTTCCATGTTTAAAAATTTCCCTGAGATATTCCAAGATCCTTAAAACAAATGACCCCCTTCCACCAATATATTTCCAGATTTTTTTTCTCATGCTGGACAAGCTGGGATGTGACTAGATGAGAGCCACTCAGCTTCTGGGACCTTCCCGTGCCCTTGTACAGAAAGCTACAGTGGCCTCAAAAGGAAAGACCCTTCCTTTCTTTGGCAGCAGCTGTAACAACCCTCAACTCCCCAGCAACCTACTGAGTGCTGAGTGTGAGCGGGACACAGTGATACACACCTAAAAATAATCTTTGCAAGTGCCCTCTAAGATAAGATGTTATTATGAAATTCATTTTGTTCCTGAAAAAGCTAATTTGCTTTAGATGACAAAAGCACAAATGAGTAAGCAGTGACTAAGCTTGATTTGGCAATAGGTCAATGTGATTCCAGACTCTGTGGCTGTTCTCTCTGAGAGGTAAGTGTATTGATCAGCCTCCTGCTCTCCTGCACCATCTCACAGACCTCCTTTGCTCTGGCTCTAAGTTTCAGTGTTACTTGTATAGACCAAAGGCTAGTGCCAGCAGCAGTGGCTGGCTTCCATCCACATCAAGTTCAGTCTTCTCCCTTCCCTCCTCTTCCCCAGTCGGGAAGCACACCTCACTTTACCTGCATCTGGTGATGCTCCTCTATTTCTGTCTACTGCCTGCCAAACAGGTCTTCTTACTAGGCTAGGCTGTTCCTTACAGGCATGAGTGTCTTAAAGATTTCCAGGAACATTTAAGAGACTAGCGAAGCCAATGAACTCCACTGAAACCTGGTTTATCTGCACAGCCATTCCTTTTGGCTTCTCTGGTTTAACTCTGTACAGCTACCTGAAAGACAAAGAAGATAATCAGACTCACTAAGACATAGTAGTTGAGCCCAGGGTTCATTTGGAATGGGTTTTTAGAGATTAGAGACAAAACATCCTCACCTAACGACAGAGTAGTCTGGTTTCTCTAAGTTAAGAGCAGCAGTTACTTAAACCCTGCAGCTTCCCTGCACATAGTTGCTACTTACATCCAAAGCTCACATAGCAGACACTGTGAAGTAGAATCTGCAGTGGATTCACAATAGGGATGCTATGCTAGTGCACGACCTGGACCTTTTTCATCCTCAGTGGGTCTGTGTATAAGAATGAGTCTGTCTGAAACCACTCAGAACTGATGCTGGATACCTTCCCAGCCACACAGAATGAGCCCTTCTGTGATCCATAGGGCCCTTCACAAAAGATAGATCTTCTCAGTAACTTTGTCTCATCCAGCCGGATCCTTTCCTTTTCCCAATTACTTAAGGTACTGATTTACCTTCCACTTCCTGTGAGTGTGCTGATGCCTCCAATTAGTCAAAAACACTCTGTTTTGTTAGAATGCTCAGGTCAAACAGAAAAATACTATTAACAGCAAGTTCTATAAACTCTTCAACTGTGTCCCACACCCCCATCCGGCTTTGGCACGAAACCAAACACACACATGAGGCAGCTAATGCTCAGTTACACAGCAGCTGGGACCTAGACCTCAATTTCTCTTTTGCTTTTACTCCTCATCGCCGTTTTCACTCATCTTTGGATATATTTAGCTTTGTCATGACCTCTGCTATGTGGTAGAGAAGAGAAATGAAACATAACTCTATGGATTGCATTTGTGTCCAGGCAGCCCCGGTAAAAGGTTCTAGCAGAATATTCGGTGATTGAAAACGAAGAGCAGGGATTTCAGTTAGTGCCCTTCCCTTTATTCCTGTTTCCTGTTTTCATGAAGAATGGCACAGCATATTTTATTTCGTTCTGCCTGTACTCCCAAGATTGAGCTCTCCCAAATTTGGTTTATTTCTGTCACTTCAGACCTGAGAAATGTTACAGTAAAAAGGACAGAGCGGGTTATTAAACAAGGACAACAGAGGAAATCTCGCCTGTCTTGAACTTGCCTGTGCTGAAGGCAAGAGCTACTGCCTCAGGGCGTGAGCAGGCTCTGAGGGCACTGGCACCTCTGTGGGTTTCTTTGGAGAGTGCCCCAAATCAGAGAGGTGGAGTCACCTGAGTATCCAGGAAAGGCGAGAAGCCACAGAGAGTAAACAACTCCAAATAAGGAATTGTTTTTCACCAAGCTATTGCTAAACCGTTAACAGCCCAAGACAAGGAGCTGCTCTGCATTGCAGCATGCAAGGCTCCCTCCGAGTTAGCAAATTTAAGCCTCTACACTAGTGGGGAGTGAGGTGAGTCAGGGCCACACCTCAACTTCAAGCTCTTCTCACCAATTTGCATGATTGGACAGAATCTCTGTGCTTGAAATTTAGACATGCACGGCATCTGTCTTTAATATTAAAGACACTGTTTGACGAAAGGCTTTTAGATTGAAACAAAGAATGAAACATGGTCAAAGACAAACACCTCTTAAATCTTAAGATCTTATTGTTTTTATGTATTAGAAAAATTCAAAACAAAGCATTTAAAACATAGGATGAGGCAGGAGCATCTAATCATGAACTACTCAGTATTATATTATCATAAAACATTTTTGGTTTCACAAAGAAGTCAAGAACTCAGACAGTTCTTGGCAGCACTGTCTTAGCCAAACCCTATCTCTTAGCAAAGATTTTACTTATAGTTAGGTACCATCAGTTAGCTTACTTATACTTAGAAAAATGAACAGCAAGTTCAGTGAAGATTGTTATAGTCTTTTCCACCTCAAATAGTTCTTTATATTATACAACTGTTAGCTCAGGAATAATTGTTCATCTATAGTTCTATATTAGGGCTCCATAGTATCTGGAATCATGGTATAGCTGATATCAGAAAACAAGGTTTGGGCCTCAGGAGTAGCCACTTATGATCATATTAGGAGAAATGAGGTGGGTACCAAACATTTTTACCAAAATATTTCTTTGAAGTTGCCATTGATCATCTTTCCATCTATAAACTCATCCTTCAGGGATGGAACAGGGTTCATTTTCTCTTACATTTTCTGCTTCCTTTCTCTAATCTCTTTCCTTTAGTGTTATGGTTCCAATTCTCTTATCCCCTTCTCTTTTAGTCAAAGGTAGGGTAACTCTTTTCACCATGTGTTACAGATTGACATTGGATTTGTGTACCTATGGGCCCCAAGTCCCATCTTACAATAATAATGATCACTTCTCAAAGCCTATTTTTGATGTATTTTGCCTTTATAAGGCCTCCCCTTACTAGGGACAATGATAGGAAATAAAAGAAGTAAAAATTACAGATTTAGACATTTAAGGCCATACCTTAGAGCTTGACCTCAACAAAACCAAGTTTAAAAAGTTTCTTGGCACAAACCTGGCTTTTCAGATGCTTAAGTATTTTCAATCTACTCATAATTATTTTACCAAAATTTGCACTTTAAATTTAAAACAAACATGGACATATATTTTGAAACATAAATGTTGACAGTTTTTATTTTTAATGACATTGAGATGCATTGCAAAAGACCCAATTACCACTTTGCTATCCTCATAGAAGTTTGAAGCTTTATTCTCTTAGAAAGACATAACAGAGAAACTCTCAATTGTGAGTTACCCTTTGTATGGTTAGGGAACCCTGCCGAAGGTGGTGATAGTTAGTGACAAATCACACCAAATGACTGTAACTTTTCCCAACTCAATTCCCAGAGCATTGGTCACAAGGAAGAAAACTGACGAATTTGAGCAGCCTGCTGTTAATTAAGGATATTTCATACCCAAATTATAGAGAAAAAAATGTATGTTTGAAGTAGAGGGGGAGAAAAAAAGCCAGGAAATGATTCAGGAAAACTTCAAGGCTATGAATTTTTTGATTAAGAATATTAAACACAAGAACAACATGTGTCTGCATTTAGGCATGCTGTGAAAACTAAGAACACAGACAATAAGCTGGAGATATTAAATAAAACTGTCAGAAATTAAAGAAAGATTACCCATAGAGGATAAAAATTCAGAATGGCTATGAATTCCTCAACAGGAAACATGGGAACCAGAACAGACAAATGTTTCCATAATTGTGAGATAAATTAATAAAAAACATAGAATTTATACCTAGAAAGTTCATTAAGTTTTGCTTTCCAAAGAAGCTGCTGGAAAATGTACCCCAAAATACAAATAGTCCCTCAAGAAACAAAGAAAGAAACAGAATCTGAGGACTGGAAGACCAAATCCAAGGTGAAAACAAAAGAATCTTTCAGTTAATTGTGAAGGGAGACCCCCAGATGACTATTGGGAAATACCGAGTGTACATTTGACATTGAAATAGGGGAGTGTCTAAGTTTCCTTGTTGTTGAGACAAAAATACCCAACACCCACAAGTTAAGGGAGGAAAGGTTTACTTCGGCTCACAGTTTGTAGAGGTTTCAGTCTGTAGTTGGCTGGTTCTAAACAGGGCAGTGTGGCAGAGGTGCATTGTGGAGGAGAAACAGTTCATGATGTGGCAAGCAGAAGGCAGCGGCAGCAGCAGCAGCAGCAGCAGCAGCAGCAGCAGCAGCAGTGGCCTGCCTCTTTCTGCCTCTCACATTCTGTCCAGGCTAAAAGCCTATTGATTGGTCCTACCTAGACTTAGAGTGGGGCTTCCACATCCACAACCTTAATGCCAATATTGCACCCTTAATCCACATTCATACACCCTGATCCAGCCACCTTTATAACTCTCCATCTAATACTACATGAGGCTTTGGAGGGACATTTAGATGCAAGGATACAAGCCATAAAACAGGCAGAAAACTGTGAGAAGATGTCTCCAAGAAGATGAAATCAATGAGATGACAGATGTACCTACATATAGTAAGAGAGGGTGTTAGACAGCTGGAGGAGAATGTGGTAATGAATTGCTGGCAAGTATATAGAAAATTAAATAAGTAGACTGTAACTTTTAATTTCAGAAAACAAAATGCAGGGAAACAATTTTAGTATTCTAAAAGCTCAGTTGTGAGTAATAGTTACATTGTCATAGTAGCCACTGAATGCTGGTTCAATCACAATTATGACACAAGAAACAGTGGTGGTAAGAAGCCTAAATCCTCTTGTACTGGACTATACCTGCTAATTCCCAAACCTCCCCCAAATCAAGAAGAGGTGAAGCAATTGTGTTAATTAGAGATGGGGAGCTAAGTATGAAAATGAACAATCAAATTTAAAGTGGCTGCTGCTGATGCGCACATGGGCAAATTTCTGGATAGAGCATGGCTGTTTTGTTGTAATTTTATTTTAAATGGTAATTCTTGTGGAATTGTTTACAGCTCATGTTCTGTATGTATATCTTTGATTAAAAAAATAAAAATTAAGCTAAAAGGAAGTAGACAAAAAAATTCTCCCAGAATAGAAAAGAACGTAATAAATGTTAATATGGTAAGCTTGTTTTAAGGGAGATTGACCTATTCTGAGAACCTTTCCCCATTCCAGGAGTGGAGAGTAATCACTCAGAGAATTTTCAAGCACATTTAGGTGATAAATGACGAAGTTACATTGGATTAGGGCAGTCCTACACTCTTGTTTCATGAAAACTGAGGCATTCTGATAGCAGAGCCTTTGCTTCTCACTGTCTACCATGCCTCCTTCTGATCTTCAACCCTCCCCCAACTCTCATCAAGTAAGAGCACCTTGGGAGACAGACCAGGAACATCTGTGGTCATGACCTTGACTCTGAATACCCAAGCACAACAAACAGAAATCTTTCCATGTGCCAAGAATAGGAATTTCTCAGGCACTCTCTTTATGGAGTCATTAGCAATATCTATCCAATAAAGTCTACGATGTTGTCAGATTTAGAAGTCTCGGTCTTATGTAACTTATTTGGGAAATAATGAGCAGTTGGAATCTTATACAGTTAGAATCTTGGCTGTATAAACTTTTCATAATCAGAAGTGAAAAGGAAAATAAGACATATGCCAAATTAGGATAATTTTGATAACTTATTTACTCACTTAGCAACAAGTAATATCTGCCCCTCGTTTCAGGTAGTGACCAACATTAGGGTATATCAACTTGGTGGGCAAATATGTGTTCCATCTGCTCTAAATATCCTTCTAGATCTCTTTGATGGGTCAGCAAAATCAAGACTCTGTGTCTTTAAGGTGTTTATGAGGGTATATGTTGGAAGGAGTGAAGTCAGAGTGGGTGCTGAGTGAATCATGATGTCATCATTCAGAATTTTAAAGATACCTTCAAAGGAACTTTCTGCTGAAACTGTGATGCAGCCAGTTTTAAACCAGTTACTCCAACACGCAGTCAAATAATCATCTTGTAGTGGTATATTTTATTTATTAGGCTAAGTAATTATGTGTTGGGGTTCAAAAATAATTTTATAACACAGCAAGGGATGATATAACTATATCGACTTTAATAAACCTAACCTGTATTGTTCTAAATATTACTGATCCTCTTAAAATTTTGAATGACTGTATGAATGGATGCTAACCAATGAGTCAGATAAATCTCTCTCCGGGGGAAGTCTCATTCTTTGGACTAGTCTCTGAGTTTGTTATTCACAGCATCAGTATCACAGGGTTGGCCATTATTTTAAAACTGCACACATTGTGATATTGCCTGGAAGTTTTCTCCCAGCCATTAGTCCTTCTTTTTCTCACATTTTGAAAATGATGCATAAGACAAGCTCACAAAGGGACCAAGCTAATGTTTTATTCATTGAGACTTGTCATTAGCCTCATATCAGATGTCTCTCAATGTATATTAGAAGCAATTGTGATAAAACTATTTTTCTAAAATCATAGATAAAAAATAAGTTCAATTGCTGCTAGTTCTTTTTCTATACCATGGTGCCAGTTTGATGCAGAGACAAGAACAGGAAATAATTTTTTTAGTGCCAGTGATAAACTGAGTGGTTCTGCTGAAGAGGGAAAAGGAAGACAAGTGTATTAGTCTAAGAACTTCTCTTGCCAGGAGAGATTATCCAGGCAGATAGTTGTCATGGTAAGAAAATGCAGCTTTCCCTTTGAATGCTGGGCAAAGAAAATACCCACCTCCCCTCCAGAGGCCACCTTCTCATATCAGTCTGTCATAGGTTGCCATGAGTTATGGAAACTGCACCAACCCCCCAACTTACCGTACCCACAAGCTCAGGAGAAGATAGACCGAAGTCTCAATTGCAATTTAGCTATTAGAAAAGAGGAGAATTCGGGAGAGAACGACAATTTAGAATCGGAAGGTGCTGTATACTTTAGCTGGCTCTAAGGAACCATATTCTAAAGCCAAGAAGACTGTTGGGCTGTAGGTTCGCAGAATTAGATTGGAATGTGGAGCCTCTTCACTTCCTTTCCCCTTCCTTTTGTCTCTGTATGGCTCGTCCTCTTTCACCTCCATAACAGGTTCATTTGGATGCTTTAAATGTCAAGGTGTTTTTTACCCACTTGTTTCCAAACTAGTCAGAGTTCAGCAGCAAAAGAACCCCATTGTATAGAAGAGAGGTGGCGTAGCAAGCGGGGCTCCCTTGCAGTTTCCACTTCTGAAAAATAAGGCTGAAGAAGCTGCAGTGACAAGACTATGAAACACGGTAAAGAAGCTGCGATGAGAACGAGATTATAAAATGTGGTAAATGTCTATATTTATTTTATCTGCCTCTAAATTGGTTCCAAACGGAAGAGTACCGTGTTCTCTTTCTTATGGTTCCTGTGGGGCTGTTGATCCAGTCTTACCTCTCCTGCCACACGGGTGGATGTGTGACAGGCTAGCCAGTCAGCGTGCCCCCTTCAAGATGAGACCGGGGTGGTCGACGGTGAGCACGTAATCCTCAGCTGGTTGGCATTTTGTGAGGAGCCAATATAAATATGGGCTCCAATGGGTCTTTTACGGAAGCCTAGAGCTGCCAAAGTTTACTTTAGCTTTAACTTGAGGACAGCCGGCCGGCGGAAGAAACTGATCAGAGTAAAAGCTAAGAGAAGGCGAAACTCACCTGGTGTAAGCACTTGGGTCTGGCTTTTCACGAAATAAGTCAGTGTGTTATCCTGTCATTACATCAGTGTCCATTTCCAACCTGAGGAATGGATTGTATTCTCAACTGCCTTCTAACTCCCAAAACGAAACACCCATCCACAAAGAGATACAAAGAGTGGTATTGACAAGAGACAATACCACTGAAAATAAATATGGTGTGAAAATATCTGGCATAGTATGTGAATCTGGCAAAATCTGTTATCCTTCTAAGTGGGGTCTCAAAGAAAAATATGAAACAGACTAATTCTTACAAGTCTTCAAAACAAGACCAGACAGATTGCTACAAAGAAAAGCTACAGGGAACTCTAGCTAGGAGGGGGGATATGGGATATATGAATAAATCTCCACAATCTCTGCTTCCAATAATTCCATGATAATTGTCTGGAGCTGTTCTTAATTAGACTTAATTATGGGATTAGTTTGAATTATATTATGAAGCATTGATCTACAGAACATAACCCCTGAAGGCCTAGGTGCTAAACATACTAAATGTGTTACAATGCCTGGTAACAGCATTGCAGCAAGAAGCAAAAAGGAATATTGATCTATTTATAAAGAATTTACATCCAAATTACCTTTTATTTCCAGTTAATAAGGGTAATGTGAATACAGAAGAATTTACTTGGAAGTGGTGATCTGTTTATCAAGGAGGGACAGAGGAATGTGCTGGTTTGTTTGACTTCAGAGGAAGCTCAGTTTTAGGATCTTCTCAACTTGTAGGTTTCTAAAAAGCCTGGCTTAAAGGACAGGGGTGGGCAAGATTTAACACTCTCCATTTCCTCCATTAATTTGGCATAAAAATGTCTGTAGTCTTGTTGGGGTAGCTTTTCAAACTGGGACATGTGATCATGTACTAGGAAGCATAAATACAGCATAAACTGGAAAGCTCGCAGATGTATTTCAAAGCCATGGCTTAATTCCTACTGTGTATGCTAATCATAACCTAAGTTCAAAAGCTTAGTGAAGTGTTACAGAGTGTGTATTTCAAACCTTACTCCATAAGTAATAATATTGATAATAGTGAACATTTGTCAAGTGGTTACTACATGCCAGGCTCTGGAATGAGCATTTTACTCCTCTCAAAAATATGATTATTAGTTCTATTTTACAGATGAAGCAACTAGTAAAATAAATAGAGCCCATCTTCTGGGGGCTAACAAAATTTTACATTTAGTTACAGAGAGAAATATGCCTGTATAATTTAAAACATTTCTATTTTCATGGAGAATTGCATAAATGGCTCTAATTCTTCACCATCCCTGTAGCCATGACCTTTACCAGTGATTTTACGATTATATCCACCATAAAACTATATATATGACTTTGCCACCGATTCTGTGTTTACCCATGTGACTTGCTGTTGCTGAGGAAATGTCACTGAGCAGGAGATAAGCAAAGGATTGAAAAGCACTTGCCTGATTGAGCTTGCTTCTTTTTTTTTTTTTTTTTTTTGGCGGTACTGGGGATCGAACTCAGGACCCTGCGCTTGCTAGGCAGGCGCTTATTCCACTGAGCTATATCCCCAGCCTAAGCTTGCTTCTTTACATACTAGTTATTGCTCTGCTTGTTCCCTTGTTCCAAAGGGGAAATTGGGAGACATGGACTGCAGAGGAGCCTCTCTCACCAGGACCAAACCCTACTGGTTAGTTTCTGGTTGGGTCAGTTGTAGGAAGGAGCCCAACTAAACCAGCAGCCATTCATCTCAGCCCAAGTTCTCATCTTCCTGAGCACAGAAAGATGAGCTGGTTTTTGTTTGCTGTATGTGACTGAGGATTTTGTGTGTGTCACATGGCACTAGCTAAATGATCTAATGTTTCAAAGAGATATTTTACATTAAATGTAAATGTTGCTTAACTTTCTAAGATAAAGTGTATGAAATCAGAGGTGTTTGTGCTTTTGGTGAGCAGTTGGCCTCACACAGGCAGAGACATTTTCCTGTGCCATTTAGATGCCTTAGCAATGTGTGAGAAAGACTGATGCAGAGCTTGAAGGGAGAGCGGATCATGGATTACTCTGGGGTTTCTAGTTTGGGCAAGTTAAGAGATAGTGATGTTTCAACATAGAGAAAGAGGATATGAGAAGAGAAGAATCTGAGTTAGACAACATCTAAGTAGTGTTGTCTATCAAGTACCCAGATATATTTTAAATCAAAATTCTAAGGTAGCGATATGATCAGGATAGATGCATAGTTTAGAAAATAATACAAAGGACATACTGTGTTTGAGGTAGTTGATATGGCATGTAAGATGCCATGGAAGGTGTTAGAAATACAGTTTAGATGCTCTGTCAGACATAAATGTTTGTTTGACTATGATTGTGCTATATTTGAATTTTGTCATTTATGAGATATCATCCAACGCTATGACAAGGTACAAATGTGCCTCCTTAATCTGACCTGGCCACTTCCCGTGCCTTCATCCCTTGCTCTTCTCTTCCTTGAATTTTAGTGAACACGAGTCCTGTGAGTCTTCAAATAGGCCAGCTGCTTCTGACCTCCACGCCCTGTCCATGCTGTCCTCTCCCGACAAGTCTTCTCTCCTTCCTTGGCCAGCTCTCCCACCTCCCTAAACCCTGTCCATGTAAGATCGAACTCGGTGGCCACCTGCTCTGGAAAGCTCATCTGTAATCATCCCTCCCTCCTCAGAGTGACTTGGTAATCTCCACAGGATGTCTGGTCTCAGGTCTCTGTCAAGGGATTTTCTGTTTTGTAAATGTTTGCCTGTGAATATGTCTCCCTTCTCTTACCCCAAATTCCCTGAGGGCACTGGCTCAAGAACAGTGCCTTGTATAAATATTTGGATGTTAAATATTTCTGAGTGAATAAATGAGTTAATGAAAAGTGGGCAGGGTAGTGTAACAAGTTTCAAAGTCAGGTGCTGGAGAATACTGAAGTATTTTACTATGTTGGAAAATGTCAAAACAGCATGTGTGTGTTCAAGGGAGCATGGAAACAATATTTAAAGGGAGAGTGGAAGAAGAAGGCCGATAATAGAAACTTAGGAGAAGAAAAACATGGAAGTAGAGGGACAGCATGAATTTAAGAGAGAAAGCAAAAGTGGCAGGACGAAAGGCTCCGCCTGGATTTGCCCATCACGGGCTCACAGTTCTTTCTGTGGCTTGGTAGAGCTCGACTGCAAAACAGTGAATTGAGAGTTGAATAAAAGGAATGTGGCTATGGAGGAGCACAAAACAGACTTTTAAAAATGGATTAAAAATACTATACTATAAAGGACAGCAACTAAAATAAGGGCAGAATATAAATAAGAAGTTCTTTCTTGAATTGATTTTTATTTTGTAGCAGGAATCGAACTCAGGACCATGCACTTGCCAGGAGGGTGCTTATGCCGCTGAGCTATCTCTCCAGCCCTGTAAGAAGATTTTTTAAGGAAGGAGTGGTAGAATGAAAGTGAGGTGCTGTGAACAGGGACAGTACTGTCTTGAGAGTTGATAAGTGCTGGTTAAAGGTCTCAAAGAAGTTGGAAAAGAAAGGTCTTGAGCCAAGGATATATGATGTCCATGGAGTTCTCAGGAGATTTTTCTTATTCTAGCCTAAGGGAAAAAATATGTAAAATGAGCCTATCACTTGTGGGTCTGTCATAGAAGTGGATGTCTTAGCTGGTAAACACCAAGCTTGGACCTGGCATTTAGGCTACATAGAGAGCAAGCTGGAGAGTAGCACAGAGTATAAAATTTGGTGTGTAACAGACATGGATCCAGCCCTTGGCTCTCTGGCACTTATTAAAATGTGAAGTCGCTTGCAAATCATTTGAATTTCCAGGTTTTCTTATCTGAATAAAAAGGGGCACCACTTACCTCCTGATATAGAGAAAATAAATTATGGTATGAATTGCTTAGCCAGAAACTGGCACATAGTAAATAATTCAAAGAATGTTAATTATTCTTGTTAGTCTTCTATAATAAGCACAAAATCTACTCCCATGCAATCCTACCTGTTCACACTGGTCAGTGCATTTAAGATATACACCTGAGCATTGCTACAGCTCTTGCCAGGACAAGGATGTGCTTTCTAGAATTTATTCTCTAACAGGACAGGCTCTAATGTTCTTGCGCCCCTGAAGTTGGTGTATACCAGACACTGTACGATTATTCCTAAGTGTCGTTTCCATACAAGGGACAAATTAGAAGGTCATTTTTGTTGTTATTGTTCTAGCAAAGAAGCTTGCAGGGAGCAAGCGCCTTCCCTTCAAACCATCTTTAAGGCAATGTGTCTAAGAAATAAAGGCTCTCTCTTGCCTCTGCCGTACATCTTCACTTTGTCATTTTCAAAGCCCTGGGAAGATATGATCTTCCCCTCTATATGCCAAACACATTTGTTGACTAAAGAGAGACTTGATTTCCTTCCCAAAGTTGACGCAGCAAAAATGCTCAGAACTCAGTTAAGGCACAAGAAGGCAAATGTTGAGAACTAATCTTCTGTCCTCAAGAAGCAAACTCCTTGCACATATATTATAGGAAAATAGTGCCTAGCTGAAAATGGAATACTGATTACTATAGGGGTCCATGGTCCACTATTTTAAGAAAAGAGCCTAGAATGGAATGAATGCAAGTGCCAAAAACACCAAGTGTTATTTAATGCAAGAAAAACAAAAGGTTTAAACAACGAATATTATAGATATTACCTGTTCCTAAAACCATAACCAATCAAGGCAGATACTGATTCTAGCAACATGCTGTAATTATGTAGTCAATAGAATTATGTAGCCCTTTGTTATTGACAAAAGAAAGGGGACAGATCTCCAAAAGAAGCACCAGGAACATGTCACAACTTTTCTTTCTTTTTCTGGGTTTAGCACATTTGTAAGCTGCCACTCTTTATAATAATTGACGAAACAACGCAGGCATTTTGCTTTGGGGAAAATTAGATGTCATATGTCACGAGTAACATCCACCAGTGATCAGTTAAATTGGGCAACTGGGCCCGTGGTGGCACGTCTGTTCTCAGCCTAATGATTTGTTTATTTAACTGTTCTCATTAGAGACAGCTCATCAAAAAGGAGATGTTGGATTTAAAAATTAATCTTGAGAAAAAAGTGTAAATACAGATACATTTTCTGTCAGTTCAGTTCAATTCTTAATACTATTTTGAAGTACTAGCCATAATGAAGATAACAGATACTAATTAAATGATACACACTGTAAAAGGACTAGCTTAATAGACTTAATCTGTTGCGTTTCTGATGGTCAGATTTGGAATGACAACAAAATTAACCTTATTTTTATCCATGAGACATCTTTCCTGTATCCAATACTAGATTTATTTATTTTTTTTTTTCCGGGACCGGGGATCGAACTCAGGGCCTTAGTGCTCAGCGGCAAGCACTTAGCCCACTGAGCTGTACCTCCAGCCCTAGATTTATAATATAGTCAGAGAAGTGGTCCGTATTTGATAATTATACTTCCTGAACATTAACTATCTTGTAAACATGCCAGGCAACTACAGATATATTCACATTATGATGAACCTTTGGGCGTTTATAAGGAAACCTGAAGTTAACCTTCCCTATACTTTTCCTGTAGGACACTGTTTAAAGTCTTACCCATCTGTAGTGGCCATTTCTTGACCTTTCCACTTCTTCAACGTCACTTCCGATGGCAGCATCGTCATTCATCGCTCCACTTTCATCCCTTCCGTGTACACGCATTCAATGTTTAATTTACCTACTTAATACATACACTCGGGTCGGAATAGGCCCGTCCCTTCTCCCCGTCAGCTTAGTCACTCGCTGGTTAGAAGACGGCAGGAGATCAGAAGAGACAGTTGTTAGCTAATCATTTAGCATATGCCACCGTCATTGGATTTTTACAGAATTTTCATTTGTATGATGAGGAAATGAAGGCTTAAAAGAGCGAATTAACTTGTCCAGAGTCATAAAGGGGAAACTGGTAAGGCTGAGACTGAATTAAGCTTTGCACACTGTCAGACCCTCTTCAGAGTTCAAGAGCTCGGCCCTGGAACTAAGGCAGCATCCAAAAGAATATCACACCCTTAACAAGTACCGTAGTGCTATGGCCACTAACACTAGAAAAGCCATTCAGAGGAAGGAAAAGTCACTCACCACTCTTAGTAAAAAGAACAAAAAGAGGCAGCTTAAGGGGCACTTACGAAAAAAGCTGCTTTAAAAATCTGTTTTGAAAGGCGACAGTGCACACACCCATGGGCCCAGCTGTAAGATAATCTTGAGCTATGAAAGCCGCCATCTTTGCCTACTGACCATGAGCAAAACCTGAGAAAGAGGTCCATGTAGATTGTAATTTCTTTTCTCACCTCTTCAGCCTTTCACACTTCAGCAGAATTGCTAAAACTGAAATGTCCAAAGAGGTTACTTCTGGAAGGCACAGAAATGAAGAACCTGCCTGACACTCATGGTAAATAATTATCTCTCAAAGCATCAGATGTGCAATGTGTTGCCTAATTATAGGAAATGGCAAATTGAGATAAACATGCAGTAATGAAATATCCCCAGAAGATATGTATTTGACAGTGTCTCAGAAATTTGTTTCTGTTCCAAAAACTGTCAGTTTTAGCATAGGGAAAATAAAGCAAGGAAATCAAGTATTGAGTCTCTGGTGAGTTATGGAAATCAAACCTAATGGATAAGAAGCTGCTCTTGCCTGCATTATGACACCAGTTTTCTGAAGGGAGTGTCCTAATTATTTCCAGAGCTATCTGTTGGAAGGTTATTTTGTGCTAATACATGGCCGTAGATGGAATAATTCTGCAGAGCAGTACAGAAATGCAGTTTTTGCTTGCCTGGACTCACAGCTGATGTGAAGAAAGCATGTTATGCTCTCAGTTAGAATGAAAGGGCAAAAGGACACTAGACATAGTGATAGACACTTAGACAACCTAAGAAAGTGTGTGGGAGGCTGAGGCAGAAAGACTACAAATTAGGTCTGAGTTAATACCATCTCCTGGAAATGATTAGTAGACTTTCCCAGAGCGGCAGTCAAGGCACCTGTCCAGCTTGTAAGAACTCTAATATCTGACGACTGAGAGAAGCTCTGAGATTGAAGATCAGTCTTGTCCACACATTAGAATCTTTAAAATAAGATTCTAATTAACCTAACTCACTCTTAGGTTCCATTCCAGAATACTCTACAATAATTCTTAAAGCGGTTTTAGTGTGCAACCAAACTAAAAACCTACCAGATGATGGTCTACAGCAAGAAGGCAAGCGGAATGCAGTGCTTCCACACACTTTTTGAGATTTCCATCCATCTAATAGATCAAAAATAGGTAGGTAGATAAATATATGATAGAATACAGTAAACCAGCATTCATGAATATGATGAAAGGTCACTCACAGATTCCCCTGGAAGTCAAAAAGTCTCAGACGAACACTGACTGTTTAGCGATATAGCAAAGCTAGAGATTTAGATAGCAAAATGAACCCATCGGCAACTGTATCAGTCTTCTCTTTGTTAAAGACATTGGCCTGGAAACCACTGGAGTGGAGGTACAGAAATATTTTCAGCTGTTCCTATAAGAATTTGCAATCTACTACAGGCAAATGGACACACATGCAAACATTTCACGACAGAGGAGGGGAAAGAATCCAGATGATTAGCACAGATACCTGCTTGTGTAGCTCAGAGGAGCGAGAAATCCTTCCAGGCTGGGGCAGTGAGGGAGATTCCCACCAAGAGGGTGGAATTGGTAAGTGCACTGGAGTTGCTGGAGATGTGGATCAATCTTTCCACAGTAAAGATTGTCGTCCAGGGACTTTTGATGACCTAAGTAGAAAAAAGCACCCCTGGGCACAATTAACGTAATGTGCCTTTTAAAAAATCTAGGTGTGCCTGATTTGCTTTTCAGTTTTTACAGCCCTCCCTCCAAATATACAACCATATCTCCAAATATTATTGCAAATAAAATGATAAGTAATACTGATGGAAAATTCTTAATCTTTTTTTATTTTAAAGAGATGTGAAGCTGATGTGAAAAGAACAAAAACAAAATAACAAAAATAAAGACAAAAACAAAAACAACACAAAAGCTATAAAAATGATACAGAATCTCAAGATGATAGGAAATCAACAAGAAGATAGGAAATCAGCAATGGTTGTTGTGTTATTTATTGTTGTCTTCAAGGTAGTTGCTCAGACTGCCAGATATAGGTATGAAAGATTGATCAAGCAATTAAACATTAACTGTTCCTTTCAATAAACCAATAGAAATTAGTGGTACAATTATCTTAGCGATCTTGTGAGTGTACATATATATATATATATATATATATATTTTTTTTTTTCTTTTCCTTCTTTCTCTTCTTCTTTTCCTCATATCAGTTGTTCTTTCCTATTAAGCACTTTTTTTCCCATTCCACAGCATCTGTTGTACTTTTCAGTCTTATTTACTCTTTGACCTGAATCTGCAACTCTTTAAACGAATATGAATTTGAGAATGAATCCTACTCTCACATCCAATATCCCATAGACTTTTTGCCCTGCGTCTCCTGTATTCTAACATCATAGGTGCAAAGGCTTAACAATACTTTTAAATATGGTTAATATGTTTCACACATGTTCCTTAAAAATGAAATAGTCCTACCATGTTTGTGTATTTAAATGAGTTTGCCTTTCATCAAGGGAAATGTGTTTACTGTTTTAATTTCACCTCAGTTTCGTTTAATTAAAGCCTAGCTCATTTGTCTTTGAACACTTTCTTAAGTGCTGGAATTGTGTTGTGTCATTAAATGTGAGTTTGAAATGTGAACAACATTTTTCAAACCGTCAATAAATTTACATCTGATAATCCTTGAGAGACTACATGTTCCCCTCTTCACTACATATTCTCCTTCTAAATTAATAGAATCTTTCATATTCCTCAAAATACTTTTCCACACGTTACGTCACAGGTTTGCCAACAATCCTACTAGAAAGAGAATTCAAGCCCACACATGTGAATTTTACAAACAGAAAACAGTTTTAGAGAGGAACAGTGACTGAGTCAAGGTCACAAGTTAGTCACAGAGTCAGAGCTAGAGCTCCTGTTTGCTAATCAAGCATATTTTCAAAGTATCATCATGAATATATTTCCCTTATATGCATTTGGTCAAGGAAATTTTCAATTAAATCCTTTCTAAAGTCTGCCAAAAAAGCTTATAATTCTGTTAGCATATATATTAGTAAACTGAAGCTGAATTCTAATGATGCTAATGTCTATCGTGCTATAGACACTGGGGAATGCACTTACCAGCAGTATTTTTAATCTTCCTAGAAACACTATATCGTATGGAAGATGATATGAGGCTCACAGATGGTAAATGACTTGCCAAAGTCTTGTACCTGGTAAGTTCTGGCCTTCTTTGGTTCTTCCTCTGACTGGCTGCCTTGGCAAAACCATCTAGTCTAGCCTGTGCCCTGGAACCCACAGCCAGGGCCCCTATCAACTTATCCCCAAACATTCGTCAACAACAATATCATTGCTGTCATTATCAAGACAAGTATTTATCCCATATGTTAAGCTGGAAAGCACTACATTGACACTAAAGACAGAAGGACTCTGAGCATAGCATTTGTCCTTCAAAAGTTTGCCATTCAATAATGGCCAGGATGCATATATAACAACAGCAGAGAAATCAAGAAGACCACAGAGTATGAAATGGACATTTCAGACTTTATGTTGTAAATACTATCAGGTTCAGAATAAGAAAATTATTATGGACTAGGACATAAAAATCTTTGAAAAAGGAAATAATGAGGAAAAATCCAAATAAATGGTGAGAGTAACAGGGAATACTGTGTAAGAGAAATCTAAAGAGAATTAAGAGGTCAGACATACTCAGGCATATTTATGCATAACCCTATATTCTTATTTTCATGATTTACTATGAAACTTAAAGGACAGTATACGCACTGAAGCCTAAGAGCATCCTTTTATATATCAGTTAGGATGAAATTTGGCTCCAAGTAACAAACTCAAACTTACAGTGACTTAAACACACAGAGCCTGTTTTGCTCAGTGTGTCCCCAACTTATTATGGCTCAACGTGCAATCTTCAACCTTCTGATGGTATGAAAGCAGGATGTGTTCAGCAGAAACTGCACCTCAGATTTTGAACTTTGCCTTTTCCCAGACCAGTGACATGCACAGATATTCTCTCAACAACACTAGGCAAAGTGAGCCGCAGTTCCCAGTTAGCCGCACAGCTACAAGGTGGATGACCAGTACTCTGCAGTGTGCTTATATCAGACAAATTACATAAAACGTTCAACACTTCATTACAAATAGACTTTGTGTTAGATGACTTTGCCCGGTGGTAAGAGTATAAAAATTCTGAGTATATTTAAGGTAGCCTACGTTAAACTCTGATGTTTGGTAGGTTCTACTTAGTAAACGCATTTTCAGCGTTTCAGTGGTATTTTCAGCTTCAGATGGGTGTACTGGAATGCGATCACATCATAAATCAAGGCAGCGTGACAAGGCACTTACTAATCACAAGAAGATAGCTGCTGCTGCTCTGCTACGCACTCACGCCGACACTGAGGTGAGCTCTTGCACATCTGTCTGTCACTGTCCCCCGCGAAGGCCACTGCTATTCAAAATATCCATCCTTTCTGAGGCAGGGAGAGAGGAGGGGCATCTAGGGGGGTGGTCATGCCTGCAATCCCGGCAGCCTGGGAGCCAGAGGCAGGAAGGTTTTCAGTTTGAACTCAGCCTGGACAATTTGGAGTATGCTGTCTCATACTGAAAACTTTTAAAAAATGAGTTGGAGATGAAGGCCTCGAGTTCTGTTCCCGGTACTGGCAGGGGAGGAAAAAATAGAGTAGGAGGAGCGACTAATGGCTCCGTGGCATCCATTCTTTCTCCCTGGGAAAGGCAGAGCTTTTCTACAAACTAATATATGCGGACTTCAAAACAAGGCTTTTTGTTCAAAATCAGACTACATAGCCCTTTCTGGCCAGAAGAGGCCTGGGAAGTGAAAATAACCTGTTTGACATGGATCGTATAAAACTATTCCTGTCCCAGCTAAAATCAGAGTTGTTTTTTTTTTTTTTTTTTTGGCGGTACTGGGGATCGAACTCAGGACCCTGCGCTTGCTAGGCAGGCGCTTATTCCACTGAGCTATATCCCCAGCCCTAAAATCAGAGTTTTGATAGTAAAAAAAAAAAAGAATGAATAGTGAGGAGACAATACTAATATCATTAGTAATTATGGTGTCTTTTGTTGCAATAATAGTTTCCTCAGTTAATGGGGGCTAAATGATACTGAATAGTGGAGAAATAAAAAACTTGGGTAATAGTTTCAGCAGAGCTACATTAGACCTTTAGAGGGACTCATTATGAGAGGTATTATAGTGTCCTAGTGATGTAGCAGCAGCTACAGAGACTCGATAATCTTAACCCTTGTCCCCACCAATAGATATTGCCTCCTAGTCATGGACTCCATTCAGCCATTTCTCCATGTGTTTTCCGTTATCTGCTCCTCACCCTATTACCATAAAGTCTCTTCTTGAGCTCTGTAGCGGACTGGCATCACCCAGCTGAACTACATTAGAGTGGTGGAGGGTGTAGAGGCCACCTGAGGGTTACTGCCAATAACATGAAAAGGGAAACCAGAGAGGAAGAGGCGGGGTTCTTGGTTCTCCTGAGGAAGAGGTTTTTCTGATAGGAGTTTGGCTGCTCTCACCCTTGGAGGAGCTCGGGACCTCGCTGTTGCTGAGGACGGCTGTGGTACTTTCCAGGGGAGCCCTGGTTCTTACTTTGAACATCACTTCCTGTCTCCAGTGCCCATCCCTCAGCCCGCCGGTGCAGATCCTTCATGCCTTTGGCCCAGATTTCTAGGTTCCACCACTGACCTTTGGGCCTTCCCAGCGCAGACCCATGAGACAGACTTGCATGAGACATTGTCCTGGGCTCTGGGTCTCCAGTTGGATTAGTGGGAGGCATTGTCATGGGCTCTAGGTCTTCAGCTGGACTCATGCAGGACATTACCAGGGGATCCAGGCCCTCAGCTGGATTCTTTGGGTCTTCAGTGTGTGGACAGACTTCCTGCACTCTTTTATATTTGACTCTGGGTGACTATTACAAAATAAACTTATAAATTATGTGTCCTGTATTAAATTGTTTCTCTTGCAAACTCTGACTACAATGAGCTCTACTCTGACTGGAGTAAACAAATAAAACATAGTGTGCCCAGTTGCATTTAAATTTCACATAAATGGAAAATATACTTTGTATAGATATGATCAGTGCGGTATGTATAACACACCTACACTGGGACATGATTTATTGTTTGTCTGAAATTCAATTTGAACTACAAATCCTGTTCAATCTGACAACTGTAAAACAGATTGATTATTCTGATAACCAACAAAACTCCCCTGCTAACAGACATCGAATAGTCCACCTGATAGACCACTGGCTAGCCTATAGGTAACAGCCTTTGACACGGAGGAACACTCCTTACCCAGTGAGTTGGTATTCACTGTAGCAAGTCACAGGGACAATGCATCAGAATATGTGTTTGAGGAATTCCCTGTATTCCATTCTATTCAAGGGGCTCTGTGGGAATGGCATTCTGACTGCTGGGTCAAATTCAACACAAGTACTTCTTTCTACCCTGTGCCGCTGGTTCCAGATGATATGCATAAACACACCTCCATCTTTTTCTCCGTCTCTTTCTCTTTGTCTCTCTGTCTCCCTGTCTCTCTGTGTCTGCATGTCAGTCTGTCTCTCTTTCTGTCTGTCAAAGATTCCATAGCAACTTCATTTCTAGGCACACAATCAGCTCATATTCCATAGGTATTTTGTCACAGTGAGTAAGATGTGCACATGCCAAAATGCTTTCTTTTACATAATGTATATAATTCTCTCTCATTTCTTTTTTTTTCCTCTCTCATTTCTTGTCATTTTCTGGAATCTATCTTTCATTAAGTTTTATCTCCCTTGGAGGAATACAGTGAATATATAATATCTTCTCTGTGTAAAGAAAAAGTGGTAGATACTGCATTGAACAAGTAAGAGAATAAGACATGATCACCAAGCTCCAGAAATCCTAAAATCTATCATGCTTTCAATTTTACTATTTAGTATTTTTGTCTAATCCCACCGTCCGCCATTCTCACTCTTGTTTTCCTTTTACTTGATCGAGAATTATTGATTTCTAAACTGACTCCTACATTTTAAGTACGTACAATGAAAGAAGAGGGCATCTTCAGATTCCTTTGTTTTTCACTAAACCGTTCTTTTATGCATGTTCTTTCTGCTATTGATTTGCCTGAATCACCTCTCTTTTGGCGCCAGCAGTGCTGATATCAGTAACGCTTTTACACCAGAAACAAAGGTTATGTACTTCCTCCAAATCGTACAAAATAATCATCACATAATTAAAAAATAATGGTGGGATGTACAGCAGAGGCCTTCTCACCCAGGGCTCCACCCTCCGCAGCGGCCCTCTCAGCCTCCCAGAGGACTGCTACATTTCTAGTCAGCACCCTATGAAACAGCCATATTTTAAAATGCCATCCAATTACCACAAGACATTTCCACTAGTGGGCTGACATTTGCTTCTTTCTAACAGCCGTCCACAGAATGTGGGCAATTATTTCTATATAGCCCATCTTACAGCGAAATTGTTCATTGAACTTTTTGATCAAGTTTTCTCCACTTCCTTCTTTTCTTTGACTTTTCCTTATGCTGTAATATCCAGATTCCTTCTTATCTTGGCCATCCTTCTTCACAGTGATGTCTTTTATTCATTCCTGTTTTAAAGTACAAGGCCTCAAATAAACACTTAGCCATAGGAGTGTGGCCCTCTATCTCTCACAACTGGCTAGAACCAGGAAATTAATAAGTTGAATTCTCCCTGTCTGAGAAAATGATACAGAGGAGAGAAAATAGTTTCTGGAACTAATATGATCTGTGCTTGCATTTCAACTCTGCTGTATTTTTATCTTGAGACCATATACAAATTTCTCTGCCACTTACACCTTCTGTGTCCTCTTCCGTCAAACAGAAGTAATATCCCCTAGAGGATTAAAAACAGAGTTCATAAAAAAATCCCTTGAAAAATGCTAATGTATGGCTCTGCAAAGAAGTCTTCCCATCTCTCTTTCCCTTAGCTAGGGCATCACTAACACTGTGTCAAGAAACAAAATCCTAGGTTTTCTTGTATCTCCGATCTCCATAGAGAAGTTCATGTTTAATAATTTCCACTTACACATCTGCTTTTCAGAGCCTACAGGGCAGGTCTAAGGACTGAGCGGCCACCTCTGACCTACCATCCGCACCTCTCATTTATGGCCCACCAAGGCAATGTGCCTTATCTGGACCCGCATGTAGAAGATATTCAGTTCTTCAAAACTCATGGAGGGGCTTTTCCCCCATTACTCTATTTATTTCCTACTTCTACAAAAACTTCGTTTCAATAGGCATCAGCCACAAAAGGATGCTTGCCATTTTTCCTCATGTTCCAATAACCAGTAAATGATACTTGCAGGAGAACTGATCATTACAGGTAGTGGAAGAACAATACCAGTAACTCCATAAGAACCAGAAGGCAGTGTTATCTTCTCAAACAACTGCAAGAGCTCAGCAAGGTTATTTCCTTAAGGGAAATTAAGACATAAATATTCTCATTTTGTACCTACATACTGAGCCAATCCATTTTAAAAACTAAATCCATTTCCTAGTGCATTTTTAGTGGAACAATACTTATTTTTCCAGACAAATAGTTTTGTATACTACCCAAAAGAACACTCCATCCTTCTATGTCCTACCTATTGTGGAATATGGTAAAAATCACCCTAGAGACTCTGTTAAACAAATAGAATCTGAAATGTTGCTACAGTCCTCCATGATGAAATCTGCAAGGTCCATTTTGATATCAGTGGAATGTATTTCTTTGCTTTCCACCATCTTTTCTCCTGAGGCACAGTGTAGAGCTCCCTTTCCTAATTCAGAGCAGATCCTACTGTCACTGTGCCAGAGTGAAAAGCATTTGAGGACTGTGGTGGCCACATGGTGACTCTAGAATTTGTGCCAAAGCTGTGCCTGGCATGGGGGTTCTGACTAGAACTATGTTCATTTGGGACTCGTGAAACAGTAGCAAGAAGATGCATTTACCCTCAGGCTGTTCCTAAGTGACATCAGAACAGCCAGTCAATCCAGTAAAAAACGTAACCCTGCTGCTCACTTGGCAACAGGTCATCCAAGGCCTGTCACATTAGAGCTGAGCTTGGAAGGCACTCAAAACTTCCATATGAAATATTGGGCACAGAAGGCAATTTTCTAGCAGAATATATTGTCCTAGTGATTTCTGCACCTCAGTAATGATCAATTTAAAATTTTGTGCAGCCTGATAAACATTGCACATATAGTTTTCTCTTGCCTGTTTCATCTTCTAGTTGTGAAACAGAATTTGTCAGAAACCAGATTCTGCCTCTGCTGCTTGCTAGTTAAGAGATGGATGCAACTTATTTCATCTGTCTGAGCATACGTTTTCAATCCAAAACAGACATAATGACACCCTTGTAGTTGTTATAAGTGCAGCTTTTTGCTTTGTGGTATTGAGAAAGGAGCCCAAAGCCTGGTCACTGAGCTACATCCTCAACTCCTTTTACTTTATGTTTTGACACAGAGTCTCATTAAGTTGCTAAGTTGCCCCAGCTGAGATCAAACTTGTGATCCTCCTGCCTCAGCCTCCCAGACTTCTAGCATGATAGGCATGTTGAGTATAGGTTTCAATCCTATATAGAGTATATGTGTACACATTTAATGAGAAATATATATTTATAGTATATATATATGGATATATAATATGTATGTGTTTCCATTCTATAGGTTATATTCTACCCATAGAATATAACCTATAGAAACCTGAGGAAGGTCTACCTGTATACTATACAGTCATACAAAACATACATGCTCACATGCACGTACACAGCTATGGGTGATCTAATGGACTGCTAGGCATCTTTAAGGTTCTCACAAATTTTAATTCCCATCTCACTTCCCTTCTCAGATAATTGTAAATGAAGCTGTAAAGAAATTGTAGCGGTCCTGTCACATGTATAATTGATTTTCTCGAGGTCAGAGATGCATTCAGAAAAAGTAGAGAAGCTGAGAAAGAGTAACATGAGCAAGAAGGGAGAGAGAGAACAAGAGGTAGAGAGACAGACACACAGATAGACAGAAGCACAGACAGGCAGACACCCTCCTCCGTAACACAGCGCCCTAAGGTGCATCACTAAAAACACTTCACACTGTCCTTGGCAGCAGAGGACTGGCCGCAGCCACGCTGCACCAGGAAGAGGTCCGTAACAGTCTGCACAGAGGGCAGCCTGTGTAGTCCCCGTAGGAAAATCTGCTTTTCCATTCGTCTCATTTGCCTCCTCATCTTTTCTGCGTAAGAGGTGACCATGAGGCTTATACAGTCGTTTTGAAACTAAAAGGCTCTAACAATTAGGACCAAAGACCCTCTTGCTAAGGACTGTGGAGAAGACAGACCAGGTCTCTGTTTGTTTAGCTGAGCCCCGGGGCTAGCTCTGAACTCCTACACTGAATCTTATTGCCTAGATTAAATCCATTTCCATTCACTTTTAAGTAAACCGTTAAAATATTTTTGTTCTGTGTTGGCTTTATTGTTGTTTCCGTGGTTAGTTGCAGGAAAATAGAACCATAACAGGTGTGGAAGAAGATTTTGTCGGTCCTTCCAGTGACCGTCTGCTTGGGAGTGAGATGGAAGATACTATATTTGATGGCATGTGCTTCGCACCATGACACTGTAAATCTGGTTTTTCAGGTTAAATGTTTTTCATAAGGCTTGGCTCCCATGGCAAGGACTCCTTAACTGAAGGCTGAGCTCTGTTTAGATATTGGAGGAAAGCCTGTATGTGCTGGACTTGCTGGATAATGTGTCCTACTCTAAAAGGACATCCCACAGGGCTTTTCATGGGCAGTGTTCTTCAGTAGGATTTTATTTATTTATTTATTTATTTATATTTTTTTATTTTAAAAAAAAGTACAAAAACATATTAACAAACAGACACCAATTAGCATAAAAAATAATACAATCACAACTGATCTACAGACAAGGTGACATGATCTAAACAGTGGTTATTGTTTTATCCATTGATATCTTTGAAGTGTAAATATATGGACCCATATACAGACATGCAAAATTGGTCAGACAATTAATCCTCTCAACAACAGAAAAACACAAAAACCAAAAAAACCAAAGACAGAAAACAAAACAGGCAAAAAAAAAAACCCACCAATAGTTGCTGCTTTGCATATTGATATCTTCGAAGTGTGTGTTCAGGATAACACATATAGACATACAAGATTGATCAAATAACCCGTCATCAATTATTCCTTAGCATTAAGTGATATAATACAATAGTAGAACCATGTTAGGCCTCCTGCATATATGTATATTCATATATATATACACACATTTTTGTCTTTTTCTTTTCTTCTTTCCCTCGTCCCATCTGTTCTTTGTTTTGAACAGATTTCTTTTATGTCTCTTAGTTTATATTCCCACCCTTGGGTTCTTACACCAGTGATACAATACGTTGCCTGCACATGTATCGCTGATTTATTTCACTTATGAGTATGGACTCCAGTTTTGACCACTTGCCTACAAAGTCCCCAAAACTGTCTTTCTTTATAGCTGAATAATATTCCATTATATAAAAATGCCACAATTTTTTAGTCCAGTCTTCTGTGGATGGACACTTGGGTTGCTTCCACATTTTAGCTATTACAAATTGTGCTGCTATAAACATGGGTGCACATATATCAGAGTGATATGATGTTTTCAGATCTTCTGGGAAAATACCCAGAAGGGGAATAGCTGGTCTGAATGGAACCTCTAGACCTAGTTTGCTGAGAAATCTCCAGACGGCTCTCCACAGTGGTTGCACCAGTCTGCATTCCCACCAGCAGTGTAATAGAGTCCCTATTTCTCAACAGCCTCGCCAGCATCTGTTATTGGATGACTTTTTCATACTGGCCAGTCTTACTGGGGTGAGATGAAATCTCGATGTTGTTTTTATTTGCATTTCTCGAATGACTAAGGATGTGGAACATTTTCTCATGT